>JAACNH010000494.1:137838-194233 GCA_019447015.1 Hymenochirus boettgeri | reverse complement strand
TTTGTTAAGGACAGGCAGTACAGTATAAGGATTATTAAGGATTTGTTGTATAAACATTGTATTATAATACCAGTATTAAGGATTATAAGGATGTGCGTAACATGTCTTGTAAGGACGCAGGTATTAGGCTTATAAGAATAGTAAAATGTATTATAAGGACAGTCTAAGGATTATAAGGGTTTATTCTATAATAGAAACCCCAATTTGTGTTTTTTGTAAGGACAGTATAAGGATTATAGGATTATGATACATGGTATTATCAGGACAGTATAAGGGATTATAAAGGATTGTGTAAAATGTGTATTTTTGTATTGTAACGGACAGTATAAGGGATTATTAGGATGATAACATTTGTTTTGTAGTTGTTGTATTATTATAAGGAAAGTATAAGGATTATAAGGAATATAAATTTTGTGATTATAGGACAGTATAGGATACATAAGGATTATAACCAGGGTATTGTAAGGACAGTATAGTGTAGATAAGGATTATAAGGATAAACATGTATTTGTTTTTTTGCTGTATTATAAGGGACAGTACAGTATAAGGATTTATAAGGATGTTTGTTGGTCTGAACATTTTGTATTGTAAGGACAGTTATATTTATAAGGATTTGTATAAGAATTGTAACAGTATTTGTGTGTTTGTACTTTTTTTTTTTATTGTATTTTTTTACATGTGTGTTTTGTATTATAAGGACAAATAGTGTGGTATAAGGATTATAAGGATTTTTTTATTTTTTTAGATATTTTTTGTTTTTTTATTATAAACATGATTTGTTAGGACAGTTATAGGATTCATAAGGACTTTATAACAACATGTTGTGGTTTTTTGGTTTGTCGTTTTGTTGTAAGGACAGTTAGTATAAGGATTATAAGGATTATATAAACATTGGATTATAAGGACAGATAAGGATTATAGAAATATATGTATTATCAGGAAAGTAAAAGGATTATAAGGATTTAGGATTTGTAACATGTTATTGTAGGACAGCGATAAGGTTATAGGCTTTTATAACATTGTATTAAAGGACCACAGTATAAGGAATTATTATAAGGATTATAAATTTGTATTATAAGGGACAGTATAAGGATTATAAAAGAATAAGAAGAAAGAATTATAATACATGTATTGTAAGGACAGTATTAAGGATCTTATAAGGCTACTAACATGTATTATAAGGACAGTTTATAAGGATTATAAGGATGTGGTAACCTTGTATTGTAAGGACGTATAAGGATTGATAAGGGATATAAATGTATTTAAGGACAGTATAAGGGAGTTATAAGAATATTAACATGTATTATAAGGACAGTATTTAAGGATTTTATTAAGGATGTAACATGTATTATAAAGACAGTAAGTTCAGCAGTATAAGGATTATAAGGATAATTCAACATGTATTATTAAGGAAGTATTTATGGTGGTTTTATTATGTTATAAGGAGGATAAAGGATTGTTGGTCTGTTTTTAATATAACATGTATTATAAGGACAGTATAAGGAGTATAAGGATGTAAAATTTATTATAAGGACAGTATAAGGATTAAAGGATTGTAACATGTATTGTAAGGACAGTATAAGGATTATAAGGATTATAACATGTATTATAAGGACAGTATAAGGATTAATAAGGATTTATAAATGTATTGTAAGGACAGTATAAGGGATTTATAAGAATTATAACATGTATTTATAAGGACAGTATAAGGATATAAGGATGTAACCGTATTATAAGGACAGTATAAGGATATAAGGATGTATGTAACAGGATTGAAAGGACCGTATAAGGATTATAAGGATTGTAACATGTATTGAAAGGACAGTATAAGATATAAGGATTATAACAGGAGCTGCCATATACAATAAAACTCTGCAAAGTGTGTCTGTAGCTATACATTTCCAGGTAGAGGGCTATGAGCATTATTGGTCCATGAACTGTTGCCCCTCCTTCCGGGAGGAGCTCATGAATTTATTTTCCCTGTCTCTGTCAATCCTCCTCCCCTTTTTGTTTCCTGGCCACGCCCACCCCACTACCGGTCCCTGCTCAGTGGCTGTGAGTGGTGTTGTCAGTGGACGGTTGTTCCTTGCGGTGCTGGGAGAGGGGACATGGCGCTGGTCTCTAGTTAATGACGATGAGGAGAGTACGAGCGGAGCAGGAGCAGGTGAGGGGGAAGGTTACGGAATGTGCAGTCAATGAGACAGGCTTCCTTGTCAGGCCCCGTGGGGGGAGGGAGAGGAAGGTTGCTGGAACACGGTTACAGTGACAGCGAGAAAAATCACTGGGCAAAGAGACGGGAAACGGTATGTGGGGGGCCTGGGTTGAGGTGGGGGGGCCTGGCCCAAGGTGGTATGCGGGGGGCCATGGGTAAGGTGAATGTGTGGGGCCCTGGGGGAGGTGTGTGTGGGGGTCCTGGGGGAGGTGTGTATGGGGGGGCCCTGGGTAAGGTGTGTGTGGTGGGGTCCTGGAAGTGGTGTGTTTTTGTGTTTGCCCTGCTTAAGGTTGTTGGGGGGGCCTAAAGAAGGTGTTTGGAGTGACCATGTGTCAGGTGTGGGTGCCCTCGGTAAGGTGTGTGTGGGGGGGGGTTCTGGGCAGTGTTTTGTGGGGGCCCGGGGACAGGTGCGTGTTGGTCTTGTTAAGGTGTACAGATTCCAATGGAGGTAACAAAAGAAATCAGAGATTTAGTGGCAGAAATAAGCTGGGAATTCAGATATTCATTCTTTACAACATTCTAGCCCTTGCAAAGAAACAAATAGCATTAAATGTAGTAGTCAAATATTATCCACCCCTTACTCTGTCTAGATAACATTGAAAAACACAGGCTGCTTGTTCTATCCAAGAGTTTTTTGGGGGGGATCTTCTTATGAGAAACTGAACCAAGATCATTTGCCCCAACAAAAGTGTGAGATTTGATACAGAATATTGAGAAATAAGGAAAACTTCCTACGAGTTCGGTTGTTGAATGATGAAAGAATTGTCTGAAGAGGGACTGGGCCATATGTCGTCAGAAAACACAATGGTAGAATGGCCGGGATAGAAAGAGACTCAGAACTAGAACTTCCTTTTGAGGACGGTAAAAATCCGCTATTCAATCTAAGATGGATAGTAAAGATCCTAGCGAAGCTAAAAAGAATTACTTAAATTGGTGGACAGAGTAGAACAAATTGACAGGAGGAAGATTGTTAGAAGTCCCTGTGGTTAAAACATTAACACACAGGTGGGGGGCACTTTGACGGATATCAATAGGTCAGCTATTGGAAAAAGCTAAAAAGACACTAGGTCAAATGTTATAGTATTTGAGGTTGAATAAAGACATGTCCATCCAGTCCAACCCATCTAGCAATATCCTCATTTCCTGCCTAACGACTGTGATCCAGAGGAAGGCAAAAAAAAAAAATCCCAAGTGGCAATGGGGAAATTTCCATTGAACAACTTTACTTAGTATCAAGACCAGTAACTTGTAACCTTCTTTGTTTGCAGAAACCTCATCCAAGCTTTATTAAACTGACAATGAACTTTGCCAATAAACAAGTCCACTGGAAATGGACAGTTCCATAGCTTTACGTTTCTCCGTGACAAACCCTTTCCCAACTCTACTTTATGTATCAATAACAGTAACTTGAACCATTTCCTTGTTTGTAGAACTCATCAAGCTTTTTATTAAACTGACCAATGAACATGCCCATAACACAACGTCCAATGGAAGCAGTTCCATAGCTTACCGTTCTCACAAGTTGAAAAAAAAACCTTTCCCAACTCTACTAATGTATCAAAACAGAGTAAAATTGTAACATTCCTTGTTGTAGAAACTCATCCAGCTTTTTATTAAACTGGGACCCAATGAACATGCTCATAACAACGGTCGCTGAAGACAGTTCCATTAGGCTTACCGTTCTCACAGTGACAAAACCCTGTACCAACTCTACTTTAGTAGCACTATCAGTAACTTTTAACATTCCTGTTGTAGGAAACTCATCCAGCTTTTTTATTAAATGACCAATGAACTGCCATAACAACGTCCACTGGAAGACAGTTCCATAGCTTCTACCGTTCTCACAGTGAAAAAAACCCTTTTCCCAACTTGAAGCTAAACCTTTTATCTTCAGTCTAAGGGATTCCTGTGTCACTACATGTTCTATGGGTGAACAATGTCCAGATAGTTATTGTAGGCACGTTAAGGTATTTATACACAGTAATCAGATTCCCCACTGCAAGCGCCTTTTCTCAGCGTAATAATTGTAAACTTTTCCAGTCTCTCTTCATATTCCAAGCTCCCCCCAATCCCCTAATTAAATTTAGTGCCCTTCTCTGAACTCGTCCATTCAAAGAGTCTTTTTTATTAAACAGGATTCCAAAATTTGCACTGTATAGTTCCAAATGAGGCAATACAATGCTTTTGGTAAAGAGGGAGAATAAAATTTTTCTCCACTTGAATCCATACGTCTTTTATACAGACAATATCTGGAGATAAGGGCAATAGGGAAGCTATATGAAAAGTGTCATACAAGGCATAGCAGTAGCCTACGGTATCTAAAAAAGACAAGGAGGAAGATAGAAGTAGGACACTACAAAGAGAGGATTTCCCTATTCTATCGAAAAAAAAATCTGTGAGCTTGTTATTCGCAGGCCAGGTACTTGAAATGTAGTGGCAGAAGGCGATAGATCCAGGAGAATGGTGTCTTACCTGTGATGTATTCGAGCCTCACTATGTCAAAATGGGGGAACTCATCATATCAACCTCATGGAACAGCAGAGAACACAGTGCAGAGACTTTAATTCCAGAAAATCCAGTTCACAAAGCGTTGTACACAGACGCATTAGCAAGGAGGGTCAGAACTCTCCTTCTTACCAATGATTTTTGAGGTCCTCTAAAGAAGAAAAGGCATAACGATACTTCATTTTTAGCCAAGGAGGCCATGGTTTCTCCTGTTGACGTCCTGCATGTGAAAGAAACCATTGAAAAAATCAGATGTTATCCAGTTGGCATTACCACGGTACATTGGATTATCAGATGCTTGAACAATCTTAATTTGAAGGCATGAGACTGAGAGGTAAAATGATCTAATTTAGGGTTGCCAGAGGAGTATGATCGTTGGGGAGAATCTTTACCAAATCTGTAAAAATCAGAAATAGATATGGAAGTTAGATGATGTTCTAGTTGTCAAGTTCCCCTTCCTAGGAGTACAAATTCAAGGATGAACAGCAGCACACATGAAAAGGAAAGTGTCATGCCGTTGGCATTAATGGATAAAGTGCTGCTGATAACCGTCACTAAGGTTTTGTTATGGCAATAATTAGAACCAAGCCAAGTAAGTGGAATTCCTCTTGTCTGATGGTGTTGGAACCGCCCTACTGTGTTGCAGGCATTAACCCTGAGAAACGGTTTTGTTGAGCCAATGGAGTCTGCATTCCAGATAGAATTAACCCTTAAAGTGGTTGATTAGCGGCCGTGTACCTCCGCATGCTGAGTTGCAGAGTGGCGGGCTCTATCAGCTAATGGCGAGTGGCAATTGACACAAGGCTTAAAATCTCAATCTCTAAGAGGCAGTTTGCACTTGGCAAATTAAGTATAAATTGTGGGACCTTGTAGAAATTAGAAGGTGTGTGCCTTTTCAAATCACGGCCCAAATCAGCGAATTTGGACCACAGCTCGACAGAAAATCTCCAGGAGATCTATCTGAGCTCAAGGCAGTGAAACTATGTAATGTGTTTTTTTTTTGTGTGTGTTTAATTATTTTAATAAATTTGCCCCAAAACCTCAAGCAACATAAACTCTCACTATGGTTTTATGGTTTGGGTGTTGTTAATTATTTGAGGACAAAAGAAAAAAATTTAGAATTATTTGAACAATTTTGGAATAAGGCTTTGTTTGTAACATAACAAATGTGGCCAAATTAGACTGTGAGTTTTGAAATATCTTCTGTATATACGTATGTCTTTATATAACCTATAATCTATGTACTATGTGAACTGTTTTGATACAGAATATATGGGTAGGAGTAAAAGTTGGAACTAGATGGATGTAGTGTCTTTATACAACCACCAATACTATGTACTAATGTAACTTTATAAGACATTGATGGGTAGGGTTAAAAGGTTTTGGCTAGAGTGGATGTATTGTCTTTATACACTCCAATACGTGTTACTAGTAAAACTGTATCACAAACATTATGGGTAGGGTCTTAAAGGTTGTGGACTGAGATGGGATGTATGTCTTATACAACCGTCCAAAATACTATGGTTACTATGTAACGTGTATACAGACATTAGGGTTAGGGTTTTATAAAGGTTGCACTAGATTGGACGTATGTCTTTAACAACCTCCGATACTATGTTACTATGTAAACTGTTTATATTACAGGACATAGTGGGTAGGGTTTATAAAGGTTGAATAGATGGACGTTATGTCTTTATACAACCTCCAATACTTGTTATATTGTAATGTTATACAGACATGTATGGGTAGGGGTATAAAGGTTGGACTGATGGACGTATGTCTTTATACGTCTCTCGATACTATGTTACTATGTAAACCGTTAGTAAGAATATGGTAGGTGGTTAGGGTATAAAGGTGGACTAGAGGAACGTATGTCTGTATGTAAAACCTCCGATCTATGTTTACTATGAACCGTTATATAGGACATTATGGGTTAGCGGTTATAAAGGTTGGATCTATGGAACGTATGTCTTTTATATAACCTCCAATGACTATGTTTTTTAACTATGTAACTGGAATAGCACATTATGGGTTAGGGTTATAAGGTTGGACTAGATGACGTATGTCGTTATATAAACACTCAATACTATCGTTACTTGTAATGTCTGTTTATATAGGACCCATTATGGGTTAGTGTTATAAAAAGTTGGGACTAGAGGGACGGGTGTCTTTCTATAACCTCCAAACTATGTACTACTGTAACAACTGTTATACAGGAATTATGGGTTAGGGGGTATAAAGGTTGGATAGATGGACGTTGTCTTTATACCCCTCCCATATATGTTACTATGTAACTGTTATACAGACAGTTATGGGTAGGACTATAAAAAGGTTGGATTAGATGGAAGTATGTTTATATAAACCCAACACGATGTTACTAGGTGTAACCGTTATAAGACATTATGGGTGGGTATAAAGGTTGGACACTGATGGACGTATGTCTTATATAACCTCCAATACTATTTACTAGTAACTGTTATACAGGACATTAGGGTAGGGTAATAAAGGTGGGGACTAGATGGACGTATGTCTTTATACAACCTCGACAATATCTATGTTACTATTTTAACTGTTAATACAGACATTATGGGTAGGGTTATAAGGTTGGACTAGGACGGACGTATTGTCTTTATACAACCTCCAATACTAGTGTTACTATGAACTGTTATACGACTTTATGGGTTTAGGGTTAAAGGTTGCGTAGAGTGGACGGTGTGTCTTTCATATAACCTCCAATTACATATGTACGGTAATGTATAGTTGATACAGACATTATGGGCTAGGGTACAGTACAAGTCCCCCGGCCACTAGATGGACCCGTAATTGCTTTTATTACAACGCCAATACTATGATACTGTTATACAGGCAATTATGGGCTAGGGTAATAAAGGGTGGACTAGAGGACGTACGTTTCTACAACCTCCAAGACTATGTTACTATGTAACTGTTATACAGACATTATGGTTGGTATGGGGTAGGGATAAAGTTGGACTAGAGACGTATGTCTTATACAACACTCCAATATATGTTAACTATGTCCAAACTGATTTATACAGGACTTTATGGGGGTATAAAGTGGACCTAGAGTGTGACGTGTGTCTTCTTAGTAACCTCCATGACTATGTTTACTATGTACTGTTATACAGAATATGGGATAGTGGTAAAGGTTGGACTAGATGGAGTTATGTCTTTATACAACACCCAATAACTATGTACTTTTAAACGTTATACAGACAGTTATGGGGTAGGGTATAAAGTGTTTGGACAGATGCGACGTATGTCTTTATAAAACCTCCACATACGATTGTCTAACTGGTATACAGACATTAGGGTAGGGATTAAAGGTTGGACTAGATGGACCATACTGTATGTCTTTATACAACCTCCATACTATGTTATATGTAACTGTTATATAGACATTAGGGGTAGGTATAAAGGTTGGAATAGTATGGAGTTGTATAAACGACATACCTTCATCCGTTTACTAACTGTGATGACAGGCTCCGTACACTGTTTTAACATAGATTATTACAACATTTATTCATTAATCAATTGTCTAAAGTAGTGCACATAGGGCAGGCGCCGTCTTACCTTCATGCTTCATAGCACCATGTTCCCCATTACTCCCATCTAGTGACCGTCGTTATCAGGCTTGTGATAGTACATGACATAGTATAGAGCTAGGATCTGTTGGTTGGTGGAGGTCACCAGTTGTACATGGATAGACAATTGGTTAATGGAATACGGAAGGGATGCAGAGAGTAGTGTTAATGGGGTCTTATATTATGGGATAAAGTGATAAGGTGGGGGGCCACAGGGTTCGTGTCTGGGCAGCTTCTAGTATCTAGATTCGATTATTAATGGATGGAAGGGAAGTTCAGCAAGGTTTTTGTGTTTGCTTGACGACACAAAACTTTGGCGCACTATTTTAAAAAGCTTCGAGGAGTGCATTGTTGTAAGGGGATCTAGATAGATTGACCAGCTGCAATTGGGCAATAATATTGATCTGTCTATGGCCACCTCAACTGATTATTTGGAATTTGTAGAACCTAGGGGTGTAGTTAACAACCCACCCCTACCCCAAGAAACTGTCTTCTTTAGTCATCCTCCTCTAACTGTGTTTCCAGTTTGGGTTTCAATGGGAATAGATTGTGCTTCTCATATTTATTCAATCCCAATGTCTTTGCTAAAACTTAATCCCCCTTGGTTCTGTTGACAGAACCGTGGGTCTGGAAGAAGACCAAAACGGAAAAACTGCTTTCTCGCCAGCAGTAAAGCATCGGCAATAGAACCAGGCGGGAGCACGCAGAGACAGAAGAAGGACTCGGAGTCGTAAATGTGAAGCTTGTGTGCGTTACAGAGTGCGAGTCCAAGTGTCATTCGGTTAACGGACATGAAGAAAGTTTGGGGCCCAGGAAGCAATGAATGAAGCAGTTGTTATGCCCAATGCATTGCTGTGAGTAAGCTATCCCACGAATGTCGTAAAGCTGTCTTGAGTATAAGGTAGGGTTTGTTCTCACTAGATACGTTTCTGGATATTTCCAGGTGTTTTTTAAGTGGATCATATTGAACCGGGTCGTGTTAAAAAAAAATGCGCTGATGTATTTCTGTCGGAAATAGGACGTGTCTGTAATAAAGGCGAACATAAACCCAAAATACAAAGGCAGCTCCACAGATCTATAACTGTCACTTTAGTAAAACCTTGTTCTCACCTCTGGAATTCAGCTTCTTACTGTAAGAAGAAATCATTTATTAGAAACAATTTGTGGAAAGAGGTATGGCAATCTATGAGTCACTGGCTGGTCTAGTGTTGCCATTCCTGGTGGTCCAAGACCCAAAAACTCTATCTGACATGCAAACTAGCTTACCATGGTTGTGTGTTCCACACCTCCCCTTATGCTAAGCGCGGAACAGTTGACTCAGAGCGTCCCCGCCCTGCCAGTGTTCCCGGGGGCGCCCCCAAACCATCATCAGAGATAGCAGTGAATATTGTAGCAGATTTTCCTGCCTCAAACCAGAGGGGGAGGTTTAACCCTTTTCATATTTTTTAGCAAGGCAACTGTTAACCTTTATTATTTGTGAGCAATTGTGCAAGGACAGGCTGTATGTGTTTCTGATATCCCTTTCTTTAGTGTATGGTTTTATTTCTGCAGTCTACCCATTTGATTAGTGGTTGTATTGCTGCAATGTTACAATGACGGAATGGCCACATGCACGCACCTGAATCGCAACACGATTACTATTAAGGCATTTGAGACCTAGCAGAGCGCATGCAATACAGAATAAAAAAATGGTGATCCACATGCAATCCAATAGAACACGAACATGCATCGCATTTGGTGGGGCAGTCCCATAGGCTATTACATGCCTGCACTAACCACTAGCACAATCGGAACACAAACCACAATCCCAAATGTTGCAGCGAGTAGCCCTAGTGTTGAAATCTAAAGGAGAAAGGTGGAAACCCAAGTAGAATGAACTGAAACCACTTTAAAAGGTTCACTTATAAACAACAAAACAGCTCAGAGGCTGCAGGTGCAGCATATTGACTGAACATGGTCTTAGCCACGCTCTGTGCAATGCATTTTAAAGGGGTATGGTTGGGAGGCCACCTTGCCTTTAAGGCCCAAAAACGTATTCAAATCTACATGTTGAGTGGCTAAGGTACCATGCATTAAATACAAAATGTATCAGCCATGCATCAATGCTTCTAAAGAAAATACTAACAACCTTTTGGGTGTAGAATTCAGGCCTATGTCATAAAGTTTATGCTAAAATACTGATGGTTGGGGCAAAATTTTGCAACCATTGTAACGATAAGAAACTCTTTAATACATAGGCTTGTATGTGTTCGGGTCTAAAGGCAAATGGTGGGAACCCTCGTATGGAAGAGGATTTACTTTAGGCTAAACAGGAGCCCTCCTGCTGCATGTAATTAAGAAATGTTTGCGCTCCCTTAAACAGTTGCCCTTTAATTGGCTTCCATCCAATAATTCCAATTAATAGTACATTTATAGAAACACATGGTGCAGAGCTGCAAGTGACATACCCTCCAAATTTCCATTTAATACCATAACACTTAAGGAACATGGTGCAGAGCTGCAAGTGCATACTCTCCAACATTCCCCTTTAATACAAAACTTATAGAGCATGGTGCAGTGCTTGCAGGTGGAGGATAGTATAATGACCTGATCTTAACACAGATCTGTGTTATGCATTTCTTAGTTTGTTGTATACAGACAGCCGGAATCAAAAAAAACCCACAAACTCCTACCCTCCAACAACTTCCCTGTAAGAGGGCACGGATGAAAATGCATTGCACAGAGCTGTGCTAAAATCAGGTTCAACTTCACATCCTCCCCTACAGTTTGCACAATGTGGGTTTTATAAAACATCACTCTTCCTACCGCACAACATTCCCCTTTAAAAGTAAGTTCCACTAATATTGCTGCAGCTGGCAGGGAGAGATTAGAGACCTTCACTACTACAAATCTACGACGCCTGTAGAATACTATGCCGCGGTCGTTACATATGAAAACCTGCGGCATTGCAAGTTATTGAATATGGCCCTCCAACACAAAAACCATACATTGCAGGTAAACATAAAAAGACACAGGTCTGTAACTGAATAGCTGTAGTTTATGCAAACATGTGGCAATGTTGTCTGGACCCATGCCTCCAAGGGTTGAAGTGGGTCAGAAACATGGAACAAGCCATGTTTTGCAATAAACGCAATATCCACAGCTGAAAGACCTGTTCTTTGTATGTTTCACTGCAATTTATGTTTATATATGGGGGATTGGTGTGATGAGGTGAAAGCGTAGGTGAGACAGACATTATTTCAGATCCGGAACACTTAGGGGGTACCAGACCTATATCCATCAACTTCACACATGCTACTAGGAAAGGGTTATAGCTTGCACCACCAATGTGGAATATGAGTGATGTACATAGATTCCACATCATAGGGGTTAAGTGGGGGAGTGGAAATCACACAAGTGGCTGACAATGTGATCAAGGTTTAAAAGTACTGGCAGGGAAGAGGAAATGTCAGAACAAAACAGAACCTAAAAATGAGCTTCATTAAAGGTAAAGAAAAGGCCACCTGAGTGGAACCTTCATGCTTGAGAGCAGAGGGTTGAGGCAAGTAAGTACTTTCTACTTTAACTTTCGATTTTTTGGGTGTAGTCGTCCTTAAAAGATAGAGGAAAAATGGATGAAAAAAGTGGACATCGGTGGCGTAACTAGGAATCACTGGCTCCCCCAGCAAAAATATGGCGGGGCCCTACATGGTTCATTCACAGTGGTCTCTGGGGGAGGCTATATCGTCGTTAAAACATATAAAAAGGAAAGAGGGGCCCCCCACGTTTGTTGCTCCCTGTGTTACAGCCCATGAATGGAATGTCTGGGAGTCTGATGTGAAATAAAAGCCGGTTTTCTTTTCTTAAAATGGAGCCCTGGATCATCATCTAAAGGAGGCTGCAGCTGCGAATGATATTGTGGGGAATATGCTAATTTCCTGCTTCGCGAGTTATGTTAATTGACATCACCCAGGGTTCTCCCAGATTTTTTCCGGCGAAGGTGGGGAAATGTGTGACACACAACACTGAGGCATGCAGGTTGCCGTGCCCACCTTTAGAGGGCTGGCCAATTTTGCAAGGGTAGTTAGTAAACCCGTCCTAACATTTATATTGCAAATGTAAGAAAGGGGTTCTTTACGGGCACTTTTGACGGCATTGGTGCCAGGTGCACACCTATTAACCCTACATCTACATTCTGTGTAAATTGCACAACAGTGTTCTCCCCGAGAATTTTTTCCAGTGGGGTGGCGTGAAAAAGAAAAAGCCAGGTGGGACCGCCTGGCGAAAAAGATGCTAATGGGAGAACACTGATCACCTGACCCTCGATCCTCCCCCTCAGCCCCAGGGCAGATGCCATGCTCAAGTTAGGTTGAATGCTGGGAGAAAAACAGGTAGACCTCGCAAAGACATTAAAAATAATTACCGTTGAGGTTGGAGAGCATATAATGCAGGACAAGAGGTGGTACATGGCTGGAACACAGGAAGTGGTTTAAGCAGGAAAGTAATATGGCTGAACCTTCCAGAAATACTTCACAACATTTATATGGATTTGGGGTCATTTTGAAAGTATGGCGGACAGGATTTTATATAACACTTTTTAAACGCTAACTTGTGTTGAATATTGGAAACCACAGTACCCCTTAAGTACAAGCCTTTGTTTTACAACTCTTCGTTCGGACTATTTCATACATGAGTTTTTTTTCCAGCCCCCGTCCTTCCTTCACGACCTCGCCCACGTTTGTCTGGTATGTGGGAGGCAGGAAAGGAGGATTGTGTAGATGGACAGAATCGAAGGCAATGGCATGTTAGGAGTGCCCACGAGGTAATGAGATAAATCACCCTGGATGTTCTTAAGGTTAAGAAGAACCAAAGAGATGCTGGTGTCTAGTCACAGTGTTTGGTAACGCTTTAGGCAGGGGTCCAACGCTACAAAAGGAATTGCCCATTAGTCGATTAAAGTGTGGGCCCAGTTTTAGGAAACCCAATGGGCAATAATAAATACAATTTTGTCATCCGGGGTTTTATAAATATGGAAACAAACTGATTTTTTTCCCATATGATCATTTTTGCATATGACCAAAACACAGAAGTCCATATTGTCAAAAGAGATTTGAAGCAAAATCCCTATTGTAAGGGAATGCTCAGGAAGGAAAAATCAATTATTTTAAAAATGATTAGTTTATTATGCATGCCTAGAATGTCATCTCCATTTTAAAAAAATCGTTGAAGTTTATACACCTGTGCTTTCGCTAGCTGTTGACATTAGTGAGCAGACATTCAGAGTCTAAGCGCCTTCTTCTTCCCAGGATGCCACCATTCCTTGGAATTGTTCCTAACAGTAATTTCCTACTGATTGGTGTTGTGATGTGTGTCAAACATGCTCAGATCTCTAATGAATTCACCAGGCACTGGGTCAAGGGCACAAAACAATAACAAGTCTCTTGGGTCCTACAAACGGAAGTCAGTATTTCGGAAAAGTGTGTTATTAGACAAAATCTTGACTGAATGGGCAGGTTAAGGTCATGGGATGGAAAATATTCTCTTTTTCTTAAAAGCACATATTTCAACACTGAACATTCCCTAAACATGCATCAGTAAATTTGCATCATATGAACTGGACAGAAACTAGCTGTCCTCATAGACAAGGTCTAAGACTGGTCATTACAGCAATAAATTCACTCAAGCACACCACACAGTGGCCAATCAATCTCTTACCCTACCTAAGGGGTCACAATTCTCCACCATACCAAATGGAGAGAAGCACACCAATAAGCAGTCCAATTCTTATCAGGAACATTACCTTACTGAATTTACAAGCCGTGGTTCTGATCTTGAGGATTTCTCATCTGGCCCATTCATGTGATCGCAAGTTAAGAAGGAAAAGGATGGGCTAGGGGCTTCTTAGATGGACTAGACATCATCTTTACAATCAGATTAGAATAGAGTTTGGATATACTAAAGAATGGCAGTTCAAGCTAGATTGCGCTATACAAAGTTGGATCTACATATTAAATTTCTGTTTTGTGTTATATGTGTGCAGGTAAAGGAGTCTGATGGCGTCTAAATGAGCAGCTCCAAATTGCGGGGAGTGTCCGAAGTGACACCAGCCGGAAGAAAAACTGGGGAAAGGAGTTTAAAGTGGACTAACAATCGGTGGGTATCGATAAGACGATCTCCAGGCTGGAAATCTAAAAAAAACCCACAGTGTAGGGGAGCCACCCCAACCCTAAAATACTAAAAAAGTGTCAAAAACGACTTGCCCCCCTTATTCCCTCTGCCTCTTCTGTTCTTTTGGGAATGGAAGAACCAGAGGTGGGGGGGGGGGGGGTAGACAGCAGTGTCGGTGATGTCGGATATACGATGTGGTCAAACAGAGGGTGCGGAGAAGGTGGTAAGTACATTTCAATATGTGAAATTAAATCCATCAATAATAATGTTAGGTGGGTGGGGGGCCACACACTGTCTGATTTAGGGGGGCGAGCTCCCCTCGAATACCAGATTCTTACTGAGAGGGACAGGAAAGGGCTGACACCAGATAACAGTTGGGGCCAATTTTGTTTTTTGCGGGTGGGAGAAGCCTTTTATGGATCTCAATCCTGAACAAGTTTGGCACTTGTATCTTCCATTGCTGCTCCTGCCAGTCGTTGGTTTGTGTAACACCATGCTATTTTCCACCCCTGGATCACCAATCGTTCAGTGTATTGTTCAATCCAGGCTGAAAAAATGTGCATGGGGGGGGGGGGGGGGGTTTTTGTTCTGACTGGCTGGTGACGTTGCAGCTTGTTTGTCTAAATCGGACGAGGCTGACACCGTTACTTTAGTAGCACAGACAAAGATACAGATTCTGACTGAGCAATGGATACATCAACTACTATTCACTAATAAGGAGGGAAAATTAATTAAAATGTTACTTTAGGTTTAGTTCTCTTTAAAGGGGCCTGTT
This sequence comes from Hymenochirus boettgeri, assembly GCA_019447015.1. Lineage (NCBI taxonomy): Eukaryota > Metazoa > Chordata > Amphibia > Anura > Pipidae > Hymenochirus > Hymenochirus boettgeri. The sequence goes on along the minus strand of JAACNH010000494.1, from coordinate 178,992 downwards.
TATTATACATAGGTTTATCACCAAAACTGACAGGTGTGGGGGCTAATCCAATGCTGCCAAATGCTCTCATTTCCCTCTGCTCCCATAAGGTTTCCACTAGGGGAATAGAATTAATTATTGGCTGTTGTGATGTCATTTATTGGCTGTGATGTCATCTGTCACATCCATGACAGCCATCTGCTAACTGGAAAGAGTCAGGAAGGAAGTAGAAAGAATAAACAACCTCAGCATTTCAGTTTAGACTTGCATCACTCCAGAATTCTTATTGCAGTTTTGGGGGGGCTGATTAAACCTATATACAATTTTTCAATTGAGGAGTGAACTTGCCCTTTATCATTATGCCATTTTGAACCTGGTAATCTCGTGCTGCACAGCTCATGTCCCATGGTTATGATACTACTTGTAATGTTTAGGCATAAGATATAAAGTGTTTTGTTTGTTTTTAATTTTTTGGCCTACAAGAAAAAAAGGCCCCGGATTCAAATACGCTTCCAACCTGCCTGGGTCACTTCTCAAAGAACAGAAGGCAACCGTTGAAGGCAAAGAGTTCCCTGACCTGGTAAAAAGAGAAGTGAAAGAGAAGAGACACCCAGGCAGATCCCAGAGGAACAACCCAAGAAGAAGCTTGCAGAGAGCATCGTCAAGAAGAAACTAGAGGAAGGACATATCAAGAAGAAAACGCAAGTTTGAGAAAACTCCAGAACCCTAAGAAGGAAACGGGTGAGAACAGAATGTCTGAGTTGGGAATTATGAAAAAGGGCTGGATGGGAAAAAAAAAGATGGATTTAATGTAGGAGACAAGAACTGGAAGTAGAGAATAAGAGAAAATGGTTTAAAAGGGCAAAAATACCTAAAAAGTACCCCCTCCCCCAATTATAGTTACCCTGCGTGATGGACCTAAACCGTCCTCACCCTTGGGACTTGACTTAAACATAGAGCGAGCTCTGTAAAGTCGATTTTTTTGGAGCCAATTGCGGGGCTCCTCGCCATAGTCGGTATGCCACTGATCAATGTGATCACACCCTTACAAGAAGCACCTTGCCATTGGCTGCATACCGGAAGTGGAGTCCAGTGTCGGACCGGCTTCAGAAGCCAGTTTCGGAGGTTTCATTCTGACCACTAAGGTAAGACCAAGAGGTGAGGACCTTGCTGTTTAGCTCCTTACCCTGGAACCTATTAACTGGGGAGGGGTGGAGGGCCAGGGCGGGGGGGGGGGGTGATTAATTGCCCTTTAGACATACAGATACATTCTTCTGACAATGGTTAAATAATTAATTTACTATCATCTATAAAAACTCGTGTGAATACATGGAATGTGAACCTCCTGCATGTTTCTCACCTGGAAGCATCTTTTTGATGATTTGATTGGCATTAAAACACCCGTCCAGTGCACCGAGGGATCTTTCATGTTGGAATCAATGCATTATTTACTGGGTGATACAGATGCTCGGTTCAGGGAGCACCCTTGTAAGAATGAAGTATTTTTCCGTGGGCAGTTCAGCAAAACTTATAGAGTATTTTTTCATTTAAGGAGAACTAAACCCACATTTTACCTCCAGAATCTGAAAATATACTGTCTAAAAGCACCAATAAAGTGTAAATAGCCTTAAAGTAAATGTAACCCCTTGAAGTACTGGATGAAATAGTGTTTTTATGTACAGTGACTGGCCCCTGACCTCAGTCAAAAGCTTCCCTGCCTAATCCGTCCTGTAAAAGGATGGCTCGATGCTACCAGTGTGATCCCTGCAATATCTTTGGGCTGAGCATGGGTAAAGAAACTTAGTGGTCAATGGCCACACTGTGTGATACTGAGATGTTGGGAAATTTCGCCTTTCTAACATGGGGTTGTGTGTTAATTTCCTAACAGTCATATCAAAATGAGAGGTGACACACAGATTACTCCTTTTATATTAGGGATCTCTTTGGAAAACAAAGAAACAAAAAAAATAAACTAGATACTGTTGTATTGTACATAGTAAATAGGGATTTGAATTGTGACTTCTTGGGCTGTTTTATTTCTAAAAACACTGCATTTACATGGTAAAACCAAGCAACTCCACAAACAATACAGGTACAGTTAGTAACCTAGAAAACTCTATGCATGAGATAATTATCCTGGGGCCAGGGTGCTGGCTCTTTGAAGCCAACATGGGCTATGAGTTCTACTGAAACAATAAAGAAGCCTCATTTGTTTTCAGAATATTTTACAATGAATAGGTGTTCTGGGGAGAAAAGCTTTCACATTAGTTTTAGTTCTCCTTCTTTAAACCCAAATGCATCACCTTCATTTACCAACATTGAATCCCATCTGCCATTGTGATGAATCTATCTAGGTCTGCTTGCAGCACTTGCACATCATTGGAAGTTTCCTAAGCTCTGATAGTTTAGGGTCATCAGCAAACACAGAGACCTTGTTCTCAATGCCCCTTCTTAAGTCTTATAAACAGATTAAACAGAAGTTGGCATGATCTATCCATGCTAAATACTGTAATAAAATCAGTTTGTAGACAAAGTCAAGGATATGGACAAGACTTACAGGTCCATAGTACCAGGCTGTAATGATCTTTTTTGAATAATGGTATTACATTGGCTTTTTCCAAAAACCAGCGTCCCCCTTGCATGGCTTTTTGTATTATAATATTGTACAGGCTGCGTCCCCAAGTGGCGCTTTATAACATATATTTATACATACACATCACCAGAAAACGTAAATCTGATAAGAAATGGTGGTCTAGATAAACTTGACTAAGCTCTCAAGATCCAAGCGTGTATTTATCGGGGCCCAGGGGCTTTATGATATCTAACTTTGTCTAATTGTTTCCGTACTATGAATAAATTTCTATCAAAAGAACAGCTTAAAATCATAACAAGGGCCATCGCACAATCCTGCCACTTAATGTCCTCTAGAAACCTTTTAGGGAATCCTTAGGGTACTCGGACCCAGGGGTTAAGAAATACTGGTGTGAAAACCCTCAGTTGCATGTTGAAATGTCCTTGTGCTGTTCGTTTTTTCTATAAAAATATGTTCACTTATTGAATGGTATCTAGAGACAGAAGCATGTAATGTGAATATAGATCCTTCTCTGTGTTGTAAGGTGACTTGATAGGACACACAGTAAAGCCTTCCTCTGTTGGGGGCTTAAATGTAATGATCTTGACGGTAAAACTATACACAAGGAAAGTAAGTCATAATCAATTTTGCAGTTTATGTTGTAATGTGATTAAAATGACATATGAGAAATTAATAAACATGTAGATAAACACTTAATGCTGTTTTCTCATTTCAATACAGTTAAAAATTGTAAAAGAAGATAAGCTGATAGATGAAGAAGGTATGTTTTTGCTTGCCTGGTTTAACCGCTTATTTAACTGGCCAATCAGCTTTCAGTGCATGTTATCCATGGGCAGCCTATAAAACCAGTTTCATGAAACCTTTTATTGGTTCCCAGTCAATTACTAATTCCATGTTATGGTTTATTATATAAGGCTGGGTACACACACAGCATGTTTTGTCCCGACAGAGCATTTGCTACTAGGAGCGCTCACGCGGACAAAATGCCTGTCGGTCGCAGCAATAGTGGCCGCGGCGACGGAACGCAATAGCGGCCGTGATTGCAGACAGTCCCGATCGCCTGTTCGTCTGGATACTGACGTCGGCCGGCCAGAATAATGTACCGTGTGTACCCCAGCTGCCTAATCTTCGGTTTTGGTTGGAATCCCTCGTCTCCATGTTCACCCTGCAGCATTTCTGTCATTTCCATTGTCTTCGATCTTGTTGTGGAAGAGCAGTGGTCAGTCTGATTGCTGTCATCATATTACAAGGGGAGTTCCTGCTTTCTACCCTTTATTGTACTAGATTCATTAGGGAACTGTTATAGTCTGGCTGTTCTTTTGGTTTTTTGTTAATTCGGACCAATCAACTGTTTGCAAGGACCGATCGTTCACACCACCAGCGAAATGACACAGATTTTTGTCCTGATCAATCCATGGAAAGTATTGGTCGGTTGGACCAAAAGAAACTGCTCATGTGTACCCAGATTTGATCGTTCGTTGCTCTTTCTCTCCGACTTGCTCTGTTTCTCATATGTTCTTGTCTAAATGCATCCAGCCTTTGTGTGAAAACAGCGGTGTAACCAAGTGTAACATGCTGTGATCGCTTGGCATATGAATCTGAATATATTAAAAAGTGTAGTGCTTTAAAATGAAAGTCTAAAGGTTCATACACGTTCAATTGTGGGGCCAACCCCCGACACATGATGTTGTGTATGCACCGGCGTTTTGGAATAATCCTATGGGCAACTTTCGGCAGCAGGAAACTCCGGCTGGTCAGTCAACGATCTCAGACTGAATGGCTTTTTCGGGTGAGAGTACCTATACTGCAAAATATTGCCCGAAATGGCATGCATACACATCGTTGGTTGTCCCCCGCACCGGTGTGAAGAAGCTTACGGTTATATATAATGACACTTTAGTGTTTGTTGCTCCACTCCCTTATGGTTTAGGCCTAACCAATGGAAAGACATAGTCTACAAGAGCATTTCTTCCAATTCGTTAGATCAGACTACGGTAGGGGTGGAGCTTCGACGCAACAGTTTGTCCATAAATGTACTCACCTTGGGGTTTAGTAAATAGTTATTGAGCAGAAGCCGATTTTTATATTTTTTGCTTTTTATGTAAGAGGAGATCGTGGAAAACGCCAGATGAACGCACACTAATTGCCAAACCCTTAAGCGTATTAAACAAGAGCCAGATGATGATTATACCAGAAGCAGCTCCAAAACCCAAGGAAAGGACCAATCGAGGTCTAGCTCTCCCACTGCAGGTCCAAGCAACGAGGGCCGGAGTCCAAGAGAAGAAGAAGATTAAGAAGAAAACGTAGATTTATATAAAGAACTTGGCAAGGTTCTAAACCAGGAAATCCAGAGGACAGAGAGTCTGCCAATTGAAAATCACCATCCTATTAAGTCCGAACCAGAGAGTGAGGGTGAAGAGGCAAAGAAATTCCTTTCTGGTGAAAAGGCTGCACAGGTTCCGTAAAGTGTTAAACTCCACTTCCAGGGAACTTAAAAACATGAATCTTTCCCCTGTCCAAAAACTATGGTAAGGGTTACCACACGTCCACCGCCTTCACTCCCCTCTAAGTGCACTGCAAATGGAGGTCATGTTATAAGACCACCCCCTATAGCCCACCGCCGGACTCCTTACCTTTAGCACCATGGAACAGCCCATGTGATGCAGAGAGAGATCTGGAGGGCCATACTTTACATACCTCAGCCACAGAGACTTGTGTATATTATGGTGAGTCTGCAAACCTGGAACAGATGGTAACCTTTAATTATACATGTACTAATCCATACAAGTGTACACTATAACTCTGCACACACTATGAAGAATCTGTACACTATATAATCTGCGCACACACTATTATAATCTGCCACACACTATTAATGGCACATCTATAGAAAGCTGTACACTATATCATTTGCACACACTTATAGAATCTGTACACTATATAATCTGCACACAACTAAGAATCTGTACACTATAGAATTGCACACACATAGAATCTGTACACTATAGAATCTGCACTCATCCATAGAATCTGTCGACTATATCATTTGTGCACGCTCTAGAAGAATCTGTACACTATATAATCTGCACACACTCCTATAGAATCTGTACACTATAGAAATCCGCACTCACTCCATAGCATCTGTACACATATCATTTGCACACACTGTATATAATCTGCACGCACACTATAGAATCTGTACCTATAGATTTGCCACACACTATAGAATCTGTACAATATATAATCTGCACACATATAGAACCTGTAACTATAGAATTGCACTCACTCCATAGAATCTGGTACACTATATAATCTGCACACACACTATAGAATCTGTACACTAAATCTGCACACTTCTATAGATCGTACACTATAATATGCACACTCTATAGATCTGTACACTATATTAATCTGCACACACTCTATAGAATCTGTACACTATATAATATGACACTCTATAGAATCTGTACCACTTATAATCTACACACACTATAGAATATGTACACTATAGAATTTGCACACACTATAGAATCTGTACACTATAGAATCTGCACTCACTCCATAGAATCTGTAGACTATATCATTTGTGCACGCTCTATAGAATCGGTACACTATATAATCTGCACACAACTCTATAGAATCTGTACACTATGAATTTGCACACACTTATAATCTGCACGCACTCTATAGAATCTGCACACTATAGAATCTGGTACTCTTTAGAATCTGTACACTATAGATTTGCACACACCATAGATCTGTACACTACATAATCGCACACACTATAGAATCTGTTCAATAGAATCTGCACCATCCTAGAATATGTACACTATATCATTTGCACACACTCATAGAATCTGCACAATCTATAGAATCTGTACACTATATAATCTGCACAACACACTATAGAATCTGTACACTAAATATCTGCACACTATCTATAGATCTTACACTATATAATCTCACACACACTATGAATCTGTACACACTAAATAATCTGCACACTATATATAGAATCTGTACACTATGTAATATGCACACTCTATAGATCTGTACACTATATAATATGCACTCTATACGAATCTGTACACTACTCGCACTCACTCCATGAATCTGTACACTATAATATGCACACTCTATAGAATCTGTACACTATAAATATGCACAACTCTATAGAATCTGTGACACTATAATGCACACTCTATAGAATCTGTACACTATATAATCTGCACTCTATAGAATCTGTAATACTATGCACTCACTCCATAGAATGCGTACACTATATAAATATGCACACCACTCTATAGAATCTGTACACTATAATATGCACACCACTCATATAGAATCTGTACACTATATATTGCACACACTATAGCATCTGTACACTATATAATCTGCACAATCTATAAATCTGTAACTATATAATCTGCCACACTATCATAGAATCTGTACACTATAATATGCCACACTATAGAATCGTACACTTATATATATGCCCCACTATAGAATCTGTACACTATAATATGCACCACTCCATAGAATCGTCACACATATATAATCTGCACTCACTCCATAGAATCTATACCATAGAATCTGCACTCACTCCTAGATATGGACACTATATCTTTCACACCTATATCTCAATATGATGTACATTATAATTGCACACTACTATAGAATCTGTACACTAAATAATCTGCACATAACTATAGAATCTGTACACTATATAATCTGCACACACACTATAGAATCTGTACACCTTAATTGCACACACTCATAGAATCTGTACACTATAATATGACACCAACCCACTATAGAATTGTACACTATATAGCACACACTAAGAATCTGTACACTATTAATATGCACACACTATAGAATCTGTACATATTATCTCACACACTCTGTATAATCTGTACACTATAGAATCTGCACACATCTATAGAATCGTACACTATAATCTGCACCATCTATAGAATCTGTACACTATAATATGCACACACTATAGAATCTGTACACTATATAATAGCACAACACTCTAGAGAATCTGTACACTATAAATCTGCACACAACTGTAGAATGTAAACTACTCTGCACTCACTCCATAGAATCTGTACACTATATATCTGCACACACTCTAAGAATCTGTACACTATATATGCACACACTCTATAGAATCTGTACACTATATAATCTGCAACACACTATAGAATTGTACACTCATAATATGCACACAACATAGAATCTGCACACTAATAATCTGCACTCACTCCACTGAGAATTATACACTAGTATAATTGCACACACTATAGACTATGTACACTATAGAATTGCACTTACTCCATAGATCTGACACTATAGAATCTGCACTTACTCCATAGAATCTGTACACATATCATTTGCACACACTCTATGAACTGAACTTTATATAATCTGCAACTCACTCCATAGAATTGTACACTATATCATTGCAACACTGTATAGAATCTGTACACTATATAATCGTGCAAGCACTCTATAGAATCTGCACACTATAGATCTGGTACACTATAATTTGCACACACCATAGAATCTGTACAATATATATAATCTGCAACACTATAAATCTGTACACTATAGAATCTGCACTCAATCCATAGAATGGTACACTATATCATTTGCACACCAATCTATAGAATCTGCACACCTATAGAATCTGCACAATCTATAGAATCTGTCACTATATAATCTGCACACACACTATTAGAATATGTACAACAAATAAATCATACACATATCTCTAGATATCTGTACACTAATCTGCACACACACTATAGAATCTGTACACAAATAATCTGCACACTATCTATAGATCTGTACACTGTAATATGCACACCTATAGAATCTGTACACTATAAATCTGCACTATAAAATCTGTAACTACTCGCACTCACTCCATAGAATCTGTACACTATATAATCTGCACACACTCTATAGAATCTGTACATATAATATGCACACTCTATGAATTGTACACTAATATATCTGCACACTATCTATAGAATCTGTACACGTATATGCCCACTCTATAGAATCTGTACACTATATAATCTGCACACATGTAGAATATGTACACTATACTCTGCCACTCACTCCTAGAATCTGTACACTATATAATCTGCACACACTCTGATAGAATCTGTACACTATAATATGCACTATACTCTATATGCACACTCTGTACATCTGTACACTCTATAGAATCGACACTATAAATCTGCACACACTGTAGAATAGTACACCTACTGCACTCACCTAGAATCTGTACACTATAGAATACTGCACTTACTCCATAGAATATGTACACTATATCATTTGCACACATCTATAGTAATCTGTACTTTATATAATCTGCACTCACTTTCCATAGGTAAACAAAAATTCTGTACACTATATAATGCTGCACACACTATAGGAATCTGTACACTATAGCATCTGTACAACTATATCATTTGCACACACTCTATAGAATGTGTAACCTATATAATCTGCACACACTATGGGAATGCTGACCACATTAGGAATCTGCACACACTATAGAATCTGTACACTATAATCTGCACACACTCTATAGAATCTGTACACTATATAATCTGCACACACTCTATAGAGATCTGTACACTTTAGAATTTGCGCACACTATAGATCACGCATCACTCCATTAGAACTGTACACTATATAATCTGCCACTATAGAATCTGTACACTATATAATCTGCACAACACTCTATGGAATTGGCACAACACTATAGAATCTGTACACTATAGAATCTGCACTCACCCATAGAGTGTGTGCAGATTATATAGTGTACAGATTCTATAGTGTGCAGATTATATAGTGTACAGATTCTATGGAGTGAGTGCGGATTCTATAGTGTGCGCAAATTCTAAAGTGTACAGATTCTATAGAGTGTGTGCAGATTATATAGTGTACAGATTCTATAGAGTGTGTGCAGATTATAGTGTACAGATTCTATAGATTGTGCAGATTCTATAGTGTACAGATTCTATAGTGTGTGCAGATTATATAGTGTACAGATTCTATAGAGTGTGTGCAGATTATATAGTGTACAGATTATATAGTGTACAGATTCTATAGTGTGTGCAGATTATATAGTGTACAGATTCTATAGATTGTGCAGATTCTATAGAGTGTGTGCAAATGATATAGTGTACATATTCTATGGAGTGAGTGCAGATTCTATAGTGAACAGATTCTATAGTGTGTGCAGATTATGTATAGTGTACAGATTCTATGGTGTGTGCAAATCTATAGTGTACAGATTCTATAGAGTACAGATTCTATAGTGTGCAGATTCTATAGAGTGCTTGCAGATTATATAGTGTGTGCAAATTCTATAGTGTACAGATTCTATAGAGTGTGTGCAGATTATATAGTGTACCGATTCTATAGAGCGTGCACAAATGATATAGTCTACAGATTCTATGGAGTGAGTGCAGATTCTATAGTGTACAGATTCTATAGTGTGTGCAAATTCTATAGTGTACATATTCTATAGTGTGTGTAGATTATATAGTGTACAGATTCTATAGAGTGTGCATATTATATAGTGTACAGATTCTATAGAGTGTGTGCAGATTATATAGTGTACAGATTCTATAGAGTGTGCATATTATAGTGTACAGATTCTATAGATAGTGTGCAGATTTAGTGTACAGATTCTATAGTGTGTGTGCAGATTATATAGTGTACAGATTCTATGGAGTGAGTGCAGATTCTATAGTGTACAGGTTCTATAGTGTGTGCAGATTATATAGTGTACAGATTCTATAGTGTGTGCAAATCTATAGTGTACAGATTCTATAGTGTGCGTGCAGATTATATACAGTGTGTGCAAATGATATAGTGTACAGATTCTATGGAGTGAGTGCGGATTCTATAGTGTACAGATTCTATAGAGTGTGTGCAGATTATATAGTGTACAGATTCTATAGAGCGTGCACAAATGATATAGTCTACAGATTCTATGGAGTGAGTGCAGATTCTATAGTGTACAGATTCTATAGTGTGTGCAAATTCTATAGTGTACAGATTCTATAGTGTGTGCAGATTATATAGTGTACAGATTCTATAGAGTGTGTGCAAATGATATAGTGTACAGCTTCTATAGATTGTGCAGATTATATAGTGTGTGTGCAGATTATATAGTGTGTGCGCAGATTATATAGTGTACAGATTCTATAGTGTGTGCAGAGTATATAGTGTACAGCTTGTATGGATTATGTACATGTATAATTAAAAGGTTTACCATCTGTTCCAGGTTTTGCAGACTCCCATACATATACACAAGTCTCTGTGGCTGAGGTATGTAAAGATGGCCATCCAGATCTCTCTCTGCATCACATGGGCTGTTCCATTGGCTAAAGGTAAGGAGTCCGGCGGTGGGCTAATAGGGGGTGGTCTTATAACATGACGCTCCATTTGCATGCACTTAGGAGGGGACGATGAAGGCGGTGGACGTGTGGTAACCCTTACCATAGTTTTTGGACAGGGGAAAGATTCATGTTTAAGTTCCCTGGGAGTGGAGTTTAACACTTTACTGAACCTGTGCAGCTTTTCACCAGAAAGGAATTTCTTTGCCTCTTCACCCTCACTCTCTGGTTCGGACTTAATAGGATGGTGATTTTCATTGGCAAGACTCTCTGTCCTCTGGATTTCCTGGTTTAGAACCTTGCCAAGTTCTTTATTATGAAATCTACGTTTCTTCTTAATCTTCTTCTTCTCTTTGGACTCCGGCCCCTCGTTGCTTGGACCTGCAGTGGGAGAGCTAGACCTCGATTGGTCACTTTCCTTGGGTTTTGGAGCTGCTTCTGGTATATCATCATCTGGCTCTTGTTTAATACGCTTAAGGGGTTTGGCAATTAGTGTGCGTTCATCTGGCGTTTTCCACGATCTCCTCTTACATAAAAAGCAAAAAATATTAAAATCTGCTTCTGCTCAATAAACTATAATTACTAAACCCAAGGTGAGTTACATTTAATGGACAACTGTTGCGTCGAAGCTCCACCCCTACCGTAGTCTGATCTAACGAATTGGAAGAAATGCTTCTTGTAGACTATGTCTTTCCATTGGTTAGGCCCTAAACCATAAGGAGGTGGAGCAACAACACTAAAGTTGTCATTATACCGTAAGCTTCTTACACACGTGCGGGGGACAACCAACGATGTGTATGCATGGCCATTTCGGGCAATAATTTTGCAGGTATAGGTACTCTCACCCGAAACAGCCATTCAGTCTGAGATCGTTGACTGACCAGCCGGATGTTTCTGCCGACAAAGTGCCCATAGGATTATTGCCCAAAACGGCCGTGCATACACAACATCATGTGTCGTGGGTTGGCCCCTACAATTGAACGTGTATGAACCTTTAGACTTTCATTTTAAAGCACTACATTTTTTAATATATTCAGATTCATATGCCAAGCGATCACAGCTGTTACACTTGGTTTACCCGACTTGTTTTCACACAAAGGCTGGATGCATTTAGACAAGAACATATGAGAAACAGAGCAAGTCGGAAGAAAGAGCAACAGACAGGATCAAATCTGGGTACACATGAGCAGATTTCTTGGTCCAACCGACCAATATTTCCATGGATTGATCAGGACAAAAAATCTGTGGTCATTTCGCTGGTGGTGATGAACGATCGGTCATTGCAAACAGTGATTGGTCCCGAATTATACAAAAAACCAAAAGAAAACAGCCAGACTATAAAGAGTTCCTAATGAATCTAGTACAATAAAGGATAGAAAGAAGGACTCCCCTTGTTAATATGATGAATAGCAAGCAGACTGACCACTGCTCTTCCACAACAAGATCAGAGGACAATGGAAATGACAGAAATGCTGCAGGGAGTGAACATGGAGACGAGGGAATTCCAACCAAAACCCGAAGATTAGGCAGCTGGGTACACACGGTACATTATTTCTGGCCGGCCGACCGTCAGTATCAGACGAACAGGCGATCGGGACTGTCTGCAAATCACGGCCGCTATTGCGTGCAGTCGGCCGCGGCCACTATTGCTGCGACCGACAGGCATTTGTCCCGGTTGAGCGCTCGCTAGTAGCAAATGCTCTGTCGGGACAAAAACTAGGCTGGTGTGTACCCAGCCTTATATAATAAACCATAACATGGAATTAGTAATTGTACTGGGAACCAATAAAAGGGTTTCATGAAACTGGTTTTATAGGCTGCCCATGGATAACATGCACTGAGAAGCTGATTGGCCAGTTAAATAAGCGGTTAAACCAAGGAAAGCAAAAACATACCTTCTTCCTTATCAGCTTATCTTCTTTTACAAGTTTTAACTGTATTGAAATGAGAAAAACAGCATTAAGTGTTTATCTACATGTATTATTTCTCATATGTCATTTTAATTCACAATTACAACATAAACCTGCAAAATTGATTATGACTTACTTTCCCTTGGTTATAGTTTTACCGCAAGATCATTTACATTTAAGCCCCCAACAGAGGAAGGCTTTACTGTGTGTCGCTATCAAGTCACCTTACAACACAGAGAAAGGATCTATATTCACATTACATGCTTCTGTCTCTAGATACCTTCAATAAGTGAAATATATTTTATAGAATAAAACGAACAGCACAAGGACATTCAACATGCAAACTGAAGGGTTTTCACCAGTATTTCTTAACCCTGGGTCCGAGTACCCTAAGGATTCCCTAAAAGGTTTCTAGAGGACATTAAGTGGCAGGAGTTGTGCAGATGGCCCTTGTTATGAAGTTTTAGCTGTTCTTTGATAGAAATGTATTCATAGTACGGAAACAATTAGACAAAGTTAATATCAATAAAGCCCCTGGGCCGGATAGAATACACGCTTGGATCTTGAGAGCTTAGTCAAGTTTTATCTAGACCACCATTTCTTATCAGATTTACGTTTGTCTGGTGATGTGTATGTATAAATATATTTATAAAGCGCCACTTGGGGACGCAGCGCTGTACAATATTATAATACAAAAAGCCATACAAGGGGGACGCTGGTTTGGAAAAAAGCCAATGTAATACCATTATTCAAAAAAGATCATTTACAGCCTGGTAACTATGGACCTGTAAGTCTTTGTTACATATCCTTGACTTTGTCTACAGAACTGATTTTATTAGCAGTATTTAGCATGGATAGATCATGCCAACTTCTGTTTAATCTGTGTATAAATGACTTAGAAGGGGCATTGGGAACAAGGTCTCTGTGTTTGCTGATGACACTAAACTATGCAGAGCTTTGGAAACTTCCAATGATGTGCAAGTGCTGCAAGCAGACCTAGATAGATTATCAAAATGGGCAGCAGAATGGCAGATGGGATTCAATGTTGGTAAATGGAAGGTGATGCATTTGGGGTTTAAAGGAGAACTAAAAACTAATGTGAAAGCTTTTCTCCCCAGAACACCTATTCATTGTAAAATATTCTGAAACAAATGAGGCTTCTTTATTGTTGCCAGTAGAACTCATAGCCCATGTTGGCTTCAAAGAGCCAAGCACCCTGGCCCCAGGATTAATTATCTTTATGCACAGAGTTTCTAGGTTACTAAATGTACCTGTATTGTTTGTGGAGTTGCTGGTGGTTTACCATGTAAATGCAGTGTTTTTAGAAATAAACAGCCCAAGAAGTCACAAGTTCAAATCCCCTAATTTACTTATGTAACAATACAACATAGTCTGAGTTTATTTTTTTGTTTCTTTGTTTCCAAAGAGATCCCTAATATAAAAGGAGTAATCTGTGTGTCACCTCTCATTTTGATATGACTGTTAGGAAATTAAACACAAACCCCATGTTAGAAAGGGAAATGTCCCAACATCTCAGTATCACACAGTGTGGCCATTGACCATTAAGTTCTTTACACATGCTCAGCCCAAAGATATTGCAGGGATCACACTGGTAGCATCGAGCCAATCCTTTTACAGGACGGATTAGGCAAGGGAGCTTTTGACTGAGGTCAGGGCCAGTCACTGTACATAAAAACACTTATTTCATCCAGTACTTCAAGGGGTTACATTTACTTTAAGGCTATTTACACTTTATTGGTGCTTTTAGACAGTATATTTTCAGATTCTGGAGGGTAAAAATGTGGGTTTAGTTCTCCTTATAATGAAAAAATACTCTATAAAGTTGTGCTGAACTGCCCACGGGAAATACTTCATTCTTACAAGGGTGGCTCCCATGAACCATGCATCTGTATCACCCAGTAAATAATGCATTGATTACATACATGAAAGATCAACTCGGTGCACTGGGACGGGTGTTTTTAATGCCAAATCAAATCATCAAAAAGTTGCTTCCACGGGTGAAACATGCAAGTAGGTGCACATTCCATGTATTTCACACGAGTGTTATAGATGATAGTAAATTAATAATTTAACACATTGTCAGAAGAAATGTATCTGTATTGTCTAAAAGGCAATTATCACCCCCCCCCCCCCCCCCCCCCCCCCCCCCCCCCCCCCCCAGTTACTAGTTCCCAGGGTAAGGAGCTAAACAGCAAGGTCCTCACCTCTGGGTCTTACCTTAGTGTGCAGAATGAAACCTCCGAAACTGGCTTCTGAAAGCCGGATCCGGACACTGCACTCCACTTCCAGGTATGCAGCCAATGGCAAGGTGCTTCTTGTAGAGGGTGTGATCACATTGATCAGTGGGCCATAGCCCGGGACTATGGCAGAGGAGCCCCGCAATTGGCTCAAAAAAATCGACTTTACAGAGCTCGCTCTAGGTATTAAGTCAAGTCCCAAGGGTGAGGACGGTTTAGGTCCTCACGCAGGGTACTATAAATTGGGGAGGGGGTACTTTTTAGGTATTTTTGCCTTTTAACATTTTCTCTTATGTCTACTACTTCCAGTTCTTGTCTCCTACATTAAATCCAATCTTTTTTTTCCCCATCCAGCCCTTTATTCAATAATTCCCAACTCAGACATTCTGTTCTCACCCGTTTCCTTATTGAGGGCTCTGGAGGTTTCTCAAACTTGCGTTTCTTCTTGATATGTCCTTCCTCTAGTTTCTTCTTGACGATGCTCTCTGCAAGCTTCTTCTTGGGTTGCTCCTCTGGGATCTGCCTGGGTGTCTCTTCTCTTTCACTTCTCTTTTTAACCAGGTCAGGGAACTCTTTGCCTTCACGGTTTGCCTTCTGTTCTTTGAGAAGTGACCCAGGCAGGTTGGAAGCGTATTTGAATCCGGGGCCTCTTTTTTGCTTGTAGGCCAAAAAATTAAAAAACAAAAACAACTTTATATCTTATGCCTAAACATTACAAGTAGTATCATTAACCATGGGACATGAGCTGTGCAGCACGAGATTACCAAGGTTACAAAATGGCATAATGATAAAGGGCAAGTTCACTCCTCAATTGAAAAATTGTATATAGGTTAATCAGCCCCCAAAACTGCAATAAGAATTCTGAGTGATGCAAGTCTAAACTGAAATGCTGAAGTTGTTAATTCTTTCTACTTCCTGACTCTTCCAGTTAGCAGATGGCTGTCATGGATGTGACAGATGACATCACAGCCAATAAATGACATCACAGCCAATAAATTAATTCTATTCCCCTAGTGGAAACCTTATGGGAGGCAGAGGGAAAGATGAGAGCATTTTGCAGCATAATGGATTAGCCCCACACCTGTCAGTTTTGGTGATAAACCTATGTATAATAAACAGGCCCCTTTAAAGAGAACTAAACCTAAAGTAACATTTTAATATAATTTTCCCTCCTTATTAGTGAATAGTAGTTAGATGTATCCATTGCTCAGTCAGATCTGTATCTTGTCTGTGATATACGAAGAGTACGGTCAGCCAGTCGTCCGATTTAGACAAACAAGCTGCCAGACGTCACAGCCAGCAGAAAACCCATGCAATTTTTTCAGCCTGATTGAACAATACACTGAACGATTGGTTGATCAGGGGTGGAAAATAGCATGGTGTGTACACAACCGGACTGGGCAGGACAGCAATGGAGAATGACAGTGCAAATTGTTCAGGATTGTAATCCCATAAAAGGCTTCTCCACCCGCAAAAAAAAAAATTGGCCCCACTGTTATCTGGTGTCAGCCCTTCCATGTCCTCTTACAGGAATCTGGTATGCGAAGGGGAGCTCTGCCCCCCTAAATCAGACAGTGTAGGGCCCCCCACCCAACCCTAAACACTATATTGAATGGTTTATTTCACTATATTGAAATGTACTTACCAACCTTTCCTCAGCTCCCTCTGTTGACCAGCAATCGTATCTGCGATTAAGTGACTTTCCGACAATCACAGACACGGCTGTCTACCCCCCCCCCCATCTGGTCTTCCATTCCCAAAAGAAACAGAAGAGGCAGAGGGAATAAGGGTGGGCAAGTACTTTTCTTGACACTTTTTAGTATTTAGGGTTGGGGGGCTCCCCTACACTGTGGGTATTTTTTAGATTTCAGCCTGGAGATCCTCTTTAATAGCCCACCTATTGTTAGTCACTTTAAACTCACTTTCCCAGTTTTTCCGGCATGGTTGCACTTCGGACACTCCCAGCAATTTGGAAGCTCATCATTTATGACGCCATCAGACTCCTTTACCTGCACAAATAAACACAACAGAATTTAATATGTATACCAACTTTGTATAGCGCAATCTAGCTGAACTGCCATTACTTATAGTATATCCAAACTCTATTACTAATCTTGATTTAAAGATGAATGTCTAGTCCATCTAAGAACCCCTAGCCCGTCCTTTTCTTAACTTGCGATCACAATGAATGGGCCAGATGAGAAAATCTCAAGATAAGAACCACGGCTTGTAAAATTCAGTAATGTAATGTCTGATTAAGAATTGGACGCTTATATGGTGTGCTTCTCTCCATTTGGTATGGTGGAGAATTGTGACCCCTTAGGTAGGGGTAGAGAGGATTGCCACATGTGGTGTGCTTGAGTGAATTTATTGCTGTATGACCAGTTTTAGACCTTGTCTAAGAGGATCAGCTAGTTTCTGTCCAGTTCATATGATCAAAAGTTACTGATCATTTTTAAAGCGGAAGTTCAGTGGAAATACATGTGCTTTTAAGAAAAAAGAGCAGTATTTTTCCATCCCAATGACCTTAACCTGCCCATTCAGCATTTTGTCTGTATAAATAAACACTTCCGAAATACTGACTTCCTGTTTGTAGGACCCCTAATAGAGACTGTTATGGTTTTGCCCTTGACCCAGTGCCTGGGTTGATTCATTAGAGATCTGAGCATGTTTGACACATCACCAACAGCCAATCAGTAGAAATTACTGTTAGGAACATTCCAAGGAAATGGTGCATCCTGGGAAGAAGAAGGCCCGTTAGAACCTGAAATGGCTGCTCACTAATGTCAACAGCAGCGAAAAGCAAGGGGTAGAAATTCAACTGATTTTTTAAAATGGGAGAGAATATCTAGGCATGCATAATAAACTAATAATTTTTAAAATATTGATATTTTCCTCTGAGCATTCCCTTTAATAGGGATTTTGCTTCAAACTCTTTTGACAATTGAACTTCTGTGTTGTTCTATATGCAAAATGATCATATGGGAAAAAAAATCAGTTGTTTCCATTTATAACCCCTGAGTGACAAATGATTGTAATTTATTATTGCCCATTGGGTTCCTAAAAGCTGGGCCCACACTTTATCGATAATGGGGCAATTACCTTTTGTAGCGTTTGGACCCCTGCACTAAAATCGTTACAAACACTGTGACATAGAAACCAGCATCTTTGTTCTTTCTTACCTTAAGACATCCAGGGTGGATTATCTCATTACAGATGGAGCACTCCATAAGCATGACATTGAACTTCGATTCTTGTCCATCTACACAATCCTCCTTTCCTGCCTCTCCACATACCAGACAAACTGCAGTATGAGGAAGGACGGGCTGGAAAAAAAACTCATGTATGGAAATAGTCCGAACAGAAGATTTGAAAACAAAGGCTTACTTAAAGGGTAACTGTGGTTTCCAAATATTACAAACAAGTTAGCGTTTAAAAAGTGTTGATATAAAAATCCTGTCCGCCATACTTTCAAAATGAACCCAAATCCCATATAAAATGTGTGAAGTTATTTCTGGAAAGGTTCAGCCATATTACTTCCTGCTTAAACACTTCCTGTTTCCAGCCATGTGACCAGCCTCTGTCTGCATTAATAGGCTCCACATCTAAACGGTAATTATTTTTAATGTCTTTGCAGGTACTACCTGTTTTTCCCAGCATTAAGCCTTAACTGAGCATGCATCTGCCCTGGGGCTGAGGGGAGGAGCAGAGGGTCAGGTGATCAGTGTTCTCCCTAGCATCTTTTCGCCAGGCGGCCCACCTGGCTTCTTTTTCACGCCACCCCACTGGAAAAAAATTCTGGGGAGAACACTGTTGTGATTTACTACAGAATGTAGATGTAGGGTTAATAGGTGTGCACCTGGCACCAAGGCCTGTCAAAAGTGCCCAGTAAAGACCCCTTTCTTACATTTGCAAGATAAATGTTAGGACGGGTTAACTAACCCTTGCAAAATTGCCAGTCCTCGAAAGGGTGGCACGGCAAACCTGCATGCTCAGTGTGTGGGTCACACATTTCCCCACCTTGCCGGAAAAAAAATCCTGGGGAGAACACTGGGTGATGTCAATTAACATACCGGAAGCAGGAAATTAGAATATTCCCCACAATATCATTTCGCTCAGGCTGCAGCTATTGATGTGATCCAGGGCTCATTTTTAAGAAAAGAAAACAGGCTTTTATTTCACACAGACGCCCAGACAGTCCATTCATGGGCGTAACTACAGGGGAGCAACCGTGGGGGCCCCATCTTCCTATTTTTACTATGACAGATATAGCCTCCCTCCAGGAGACCACTGTGAATGAAACATGGATAGGGGCCCCACCATATTTTTGCTGGGGGAGCCAGTGATTTCTAGTTACGCCACGGAGTCCATTTTTTCATCCATTTTCTCTCTTTTAAAAGGAGAACTAAACCCAAAAAATCAAAGTTAAAGTTAGAAAGTACTTGCCTCAACATCCTCTCAGCATGGAAGGTTCCACTCAGGGGCCTTTTCTTTACCTTTATGAGCTCATTTTAGGTTCTGTTTGTTCTGACATTTCCCCTTCCCTGCCAGTACTTTTACCTTGATCACATTGTCAGCACTTGTGTGATTTCCACTCCCACCACTTAACCCCTATGATGTAGGAATCTATTACATCATCAATATTCACATTGGTGGTGCAGCTGATTAACCCTTTCCTAGTAGCAGTGTTGTAGTGTGATGGATATAGGTCTGGGTACCTAGTGTGTCCGGATCTGAAATAATGTCTGTCTCACCTACGGCTTTCACACCAAATCCCATATATAAACAATAAATTGCAGATGAAACATACAAAGACACAGGTCTGTAGCTGTGAATATTGCAGGTTTATTGCAAAACATGCGTGTTACATGTTTCTGACCCACTCAAGCACTTGGAGGACATGTGGGTCAGAAACATGTAGCACACATGTTTTGCAATAAACCTACACTATTCAGTTACAGACCTGTGTCTTTGTATGTTTTACCTGCAATGTATGGTTTGTGTTGGAGGGCCATATTCAATAACTTGCAATGCCGCAGGTTTTCATTACTGTACGACCGCGGCAGTAGTATTCTACAGGCGGTCGTAGATTTGTAGTAGTGAAGGTCTCTAGCTCTCCCTGCCAGCTGCAGCAATATTAGTGGAAAGTGTACCTTATTAAAAGGGGAATGTTGTAGGGTAGGAAGAGTATGTTTTATAGAAACCACATGGTGCAGAACTGTAGGGGGAGGATGGTGAAGTGAACCTGATTTTAGCACAGCTCTGTGCAATGCATTTCTCATCAGTGCACCTTATTAAAGGGAATTTTGGAGGGTAGGAAGTGTGTGTTTTTGATTCAGCTGTCTGTATAAAACAAACTAAGAAATGCATTACACAGAGCTGTGTTAAGATCAGGGTCATTATACTATCCTCCACCTGCAGCACTGCACCATGCTCTATAAGTTTATGTATTAAAGGGGAATGTTGGAGAGTATGCCACTTGCAGCTCTGCACCATGTTCTATAAGTGTATGTATTAA
Organism: Hymenochirus boettgeri; assembly: GCA_019447015.1. NCBI lineage: Eukaryota > Metazoa > Chordata > Amphibia > Anura > Pipidae > Hymenochirus > Hymenochirus boettgeri. The sequence goes on along the minus strand of JAACNH010000494.1, from coordinate 158,302 downwards.
ATGGAATGTTGGAGGGTATGTCACTTGCAGCTCTGCACCATGTTGTTTCTATAAATGTACATATTAATAGGAATTATTGGAGGGAATGCCAATTAAAGGGGCACTGTTAGAGGGAGCGCAAACATGTTCTATAAAATTAATGCAGCAGGAGGGCTGCCTGTTTAGCATAAAGAAAATCACTCTTCCAACTAGGGTTCCCACCTTTGCCTTTAAGACCCGAACACATACACAGGCCTATGTATTAAAAGTTCTTATCGTTAAAAATGGTGCAAATTTTGCCCCAACCAATCAGATTTTAGCATAAGAACTTTTATGACATAGGCCTGATAATATCTACACACCAAAAGGTTGTTAGTATTTTCTTTAGAAGCATGATGCAGGCTGATACAGTTTGTATTTAATGCAATGGTACTTAGCACTGCAACATGTAGATTTAATACGTGTTTGGGCCTTAAAGGCAAAGGTGGCCTCCAACATAACCCTTTAAAATGCATTGCACAGAGCTGTGCTAAGACCATGTTCAAGTCAATATGCTGCACCTGCAGCTCTGAGCTGTTTTGTTTTTATAAGTGAACCTTTTAAAGTGGTCAGTTCAATTCTACTTGGGTTGCCACCTTTCCCTTTAAGATTCAAACACTTAGGGCTACTCGCTAGCACATTTTGGATTGTGGTTTGTGATCCGATTGTGCTAGTGGTAGTGCAGGCATGTAATAGCCTATGGGACTGGCCCCACCAAATGCGATGCATGTTCGTGTGCTATTGGAGTGCATGTGATCACCATTTTTTTTATCTGTATTGCATGCGCTCTGCTAGGGTCCAATTGCACTTAAGTAAATCGTGTGCGATTCAGGTGCGTTGCAGTGTGGCCATGCCGTCATTGTACATTGCAGCAATACAAACACTAATATAAATGGTAGACTGCAGAAATAAACACATACAAAGACACTGTCTTGCACAAATGCTCACAAATATAAAGGGTTAACAAGTTGCTTGCTAAATACATATGAAAAGGGTTAACACCTTCCCCCACTCTGTTTGAGCAGGAAAATCTGCTAATAATATTCACTGCTATCTCTGATGATTGGCTGGGAGACACTGGCAGGCGGGGACTCTGAGTTCAACTGTTACACGCAGCTTAGCATAAGGGGAGTGGGAAACAAACACATGGTAGCTAGTTAGCATGTGCAGAAGGAGTTTTGGGTCTTGGACCACCAGGAAGAGGCAACACTAGAAGCCAGCAGTGACATCATAGATTGCCAGTACTCACAAATGTTCTATAAATGATTTCTACAGTAAGAAGCTGAATTCAGAGGTGAGAGACAAATGGTTTTACAAAGTGACAGTTATAGAGTCTGTGGAGCTGCCTTTGTATTTTGGGTTTAGTTCGCCTTTAATTAAAACACGTCCATTTTCCAGACAGAAATACATACAGCAGCGCATTTTTTTTTAACAGACCGGTTCAATATGATCACTTAAATAAACACTGGAAATATCCAGAAACGGATCTAGTGAGAACAAACCCTAACTTAAACTCAAGACAGAGACATTTACAGGACATTACGGTGGGATGAGCTACTCACAGCAATGCATTGGCGCATAATACAAGACTGCTTCATTCTTCCTGGGCCACCAAACTTCTTCATGTCCTTACAGAAGTGACACTCGCCGCACTCTGTACGCACACACGCTTCACATTTACGACATCGAGTCCTTCTTCTGCGTGCTCCCGCGCTGGTTCTATTGGCCGATAGCTTTACTGCTGGCGAAGAAGCAAGTTTTCCTTTTGGTCTTCCAGACCCACGGTTCTGCACAGAAACCAAGGGGGATTAAGGTTTTAGCAAAGACATTGGGATTGAATAAATGAGAAGCACAATATCTATTCACCATTGAACCCCAAACTGGGAAACAGTAGAAGGAGGATGACTGAAAGAAGGGACAGGTTCTGGGGTTAGGGGGTGTTAACTAACACCCCATAAGGTTCTAAAATTCCAAATTATCAGTTGAGGTGGCCATAGACAGATCAATATTATTGCCCAATTGCAGCTGGTAATATATCTAGATCCCCTTGCAACAATTGCACATCCTCTGAAGCTTTTAAATAGTCGACAAAGTTTTGTGTCGTCAGCAAACACAGAAACCTTGCTGACAATTCCCACTTCCAAATCATTAATAAATAGATTAAATAGAAGCGGCCCAGACACAGAACCCTGTGGCCCCCACTTAGCACTTTAGTCCATAATGATGAAGCCCCATTAACAACTACTCTCTGCATCCTATTCATTAACCAATTTTCTATCCATGTACAAATGTGACTCCCCAGACCAACAGACCTAGCTTATACTATGTCATGTACTATCACAAGCCTATAACGAGGTGCACTAGATGGGAGTAATTGAACAATGGGTGCTATAGAAGCATGAAGGTGATAGACTGGGGGCGCCTGACCCAATGTGCACTATTAGACAATTGATTTAATGAATAAATGTTGTATATATCTAATGTTTAACAGTGTACGGCCGGCATAACAGTTAGTAACACGGATGAAGGTATGTCTTTATACAATCTCCAATACTATCCAACCTTTATACCCTACCCATAATGTCTATATAACAGTTACATAGTAACATAGTATTGGAGGTTGTATAAAAGACATACAGTATGTCCATCTAGTCAAACCTTTATACCCACCCCATAATGTCTGTATAACAGTTACATAGTATTGGAGGTTGTATAAAGACATACGTCCATCTAGTCCAACCTTTATACCCTACCCATAATGTCTGTATAACAGTTAAATAGTAACATAGTATTGGAGGTTGTATAAAGACATACGTCCATCTAGTCCAACCTTTATACCCTACCCATAATGTCTGTATAACAGTTACATAGTAACATAGTATTGGAGTTATATAAAGACACACTCCATCTATCCAACCTTTATACCCCTACCCATAAAGTCTGTATAACAGTTACATAGTAACATAGTATTGGAGGTTGTATAAAGACATACGTCCGTCTAGTCCAACCTTTATACCCTACCCATATGTCTGTATAAACAGTTACATAGTAACAGTATTGGAGGTTGTATAAGACGTACGTCCATCTAGTCCAACCTTTATATACCCTACCCTAATTCTGTATAACAGTTACATAGTATTGGAGGTGGGTATAAAGACATACGTCCATCTAGTCCCACCTTTTATACCCTACCCATAATGTCTGTATAACAGTTACATAGTAACATGGATTGGAGGTTATATAAGACACACGCCATCTAGTCCAACCTTTATACCCTACCCATAAAGTCTGTTAACAGTTACATAGTAACATATTATTGGAGGTTGTATAAAGACATACTGTCCGTCTAGTCCAACCTTTATACCCTACCCATATGTCTGTATAACAGTTACATATTAACATAGTATTGGAGGTTGTTAAAGACATACTTCCATCTAGTCCAACCTTTATACCCTACCCAAATGTCTGTATAACATTACATAGTAACATAGTATTGGAGGTATATAAAGACTACGTCCATCTAGTCCAACCTTTATACCCTACCCATAATGTCTATATAACGGTTACATAGTAACATAGTATTGGAGGTTTATATAAAGACTACGTCCATCTATCCAACCTTTATATCCTACCCATAATGTCTGTATAACAGTTACATAGTAACATAGTTTGGAGGTTGTAATAAAGACATACGTCCATCTAGTCCAAACCTTTAACCCTACACCATAATGTCTGTATAACAGTTACTATAGTAACATAGTATTGGAGGTTTATAAAGACACACGTCCATCTAGTCCAACTTTTATACCCTACCCATATGTCTATATAACAGTTACATAGTACATAGTATTGGAGGTTATAAAGACATACGTCCATCTAGTCAACCTTTATTACCCTACCCATAAGTTCTATATAACAGTTACATAGTAACATAGTATTGGAGGTTATATAAAGACATACGTCCATCTAGTCCAACCTTATACCCTACCCATAATGTCTATATAAGGTTTACATAGTAACATAGTATCGAGGTTACATAAAGACATACGTCCATCTAGTCCAACCTTTACCCTACCACCCATAATGTCTTATAACGGTTACATAGTAACATAGTATCGGAGGACGTATAAAGACATACGTCCATCTAGTCCAACCTTTATACCCTACCCATAATGTCTGTATAACAGTTCAATGTAACATATGTATTGGAGGTTGTATAAAGACATACTGTCCATCTAGTCCAACCTTTATAACCCTACCCATAATGTCTGTATAACAGTTACATAGTAACATATGTATCGGAGGTTGTATAAAGACATACGTCCATCTAGTGCAACCTTTAACCCTACCCATAATGTCTGTATAACAGTTACATAGTAACATAGTAATTGGAGGTTGTATAAGACATACATCCATCTAGTCCAACTTTATACCCTACCCATAATTTGTATAACATTACATAGTAACACAGTATTGAGGTTGTATAAAGACATACACCCATCTAGTCCAACCTTTATACCCTACCCATAATGTCTGTATAAAAGTTACATAGTAACATAGTTTGGAGGTTTATAAAGACATACATCCACTAGTCCAACCTTTATACCCTAACCCATAATGTCTTGTATAACAGTTACATAGTAACATAGTATTAGAGGTTTATATAAGACATACAGTATATACAGAAAGTATTCAAAGCTCATAATTTGCCACATTTGTTATGTGTACAGCCTTATTCCAAAATGGTTCAAATTAATTCAAATTTTTTTCCTCAAATCAATTAACACCCCCATAACGTAGAGTTTGCTTGAGGTTTTGGCAAATTAATTTAAATAATTCACACACAAAAAAAACCACATGTACATAAGTATTCACTGCCTTGAGCTCAAGATCATCCGGAGATGTTCTGTCGCTGTGGTAAATTCAGCTGATTTGGCCGTGATTTGAAAAGGCACACCACCTGTCTAATTTAAACAAGGTCCCACAATTTAACTTAATGCCAAGTGCAAACTGCACCTTTTAGAGTGAGATTTTAAGCCTTTGGGAATTGCCTCGCCCTCTAGCTGATAGAGCCGCCAACTCTGCAACTCAGCATGCGGAGGTAACGGCCGCTAATAAAACCACTTAAGGGTTAATTTCTATATGGAAGCAGACTCCATTGGCTCAAACGGTTTCAGGTTAATGCCTGCAACACAGTAGGTCAACACCATGCGGACAGAGGACTTCACTTATGGCTTGTTAATTAATGCCATAAAAAAACCTTATGACAGGTTATCAGCAGCCGAAACTTTATCCATTATGCCAATATGGCAGACACTTTCCTTTCAATGTGCTGCTGTTCAATCTTATTTGTACTCCTAGGAAGGGGAACTTGACAACTAGAACATCTCTAACTTCTCTCATATCTATTTCTGAATTTTTACAGATTGTAAGAATTCTCCCCACACTATAATATCCTCTTGCAAACCTAAATTAGATCATTTTACCTCTCATCTCCATGCCTTCAAATTAAGATTGTTCAGCAGCTGATAATCCAATGGACCCTGGTAAAGCCAACCTGGAGACATCTGATTTTCAATGGTTCTTTCACATGCAGGGACGTCAACATGAGAAACCATGGCCTCCTTGGCTAAAAATGAAGTATCGTTATGTCCTTTATCTTCTTTAGGCACCCTCAAATCATTGGTAAAGAAGGAGAGTCACCAATCCTTGCTAATGCGTCTGTGTACACGCTTGTGAATCTGGATTTCTGGAATTAAAGTCTCTGCACTGTGTTTTCGCTGCTGTGCCATGAGGTTGATATGAGGAGTTCCCCCATTTTGACATATTAGCTCGAATACATCCACATGTAAAACACCATTCTCCTGGATCTATGCGCCTTCTGCCACTACATTTCAAGTACCTGGCAGCTAATAAAACAGCTCAACAGATTTTTTCGATAGAATAGGGAAATCCTCTCTTTGTAGTGTCCTACTTCTTCTTCCTCCTTGTCTTTTTTAGATACCGTAGGCTAATGCTATAGCATTGTATGAAACAATTTTCATATAGCTTCCCATATTGCCCTTATCTCCAGGATATTGTCTTGTATAAAAAGACGTATGGATTCAAGGGAGAAAAATGTTATTCTCCTCTTAAAAAGCATTGGTATGGCCTCATTTGGAATATACAGTGCAATTTTGGAATCCTGTGTATAAAAAAACATCTTTGAAATGGAAAGAGTTCAGAGAAGGGCAACTAAATTAATTAGGGATTGGGAGCTTGAATATGAAGAGAGACTGGAAAAGTTACAATTATGTACGCTGGAGAAAAGGCGCTTGCGTGGGGATATTGATTACTGTGTATAAATACATTACACGGGCCATACAATAAACTATCTGGGACATTGTTCACCAATAGACATGTCAAGGCACACGAGGACATCCTTAAGACTTGAAGATAAAAGGTTTAGGCTTCAAGTTGGGAAAGGGTTTTTCACTGTGAGAACGGTAAAGCATGGAACTGTCTTCCAGTGGATCGTTGTTTATGGCAGGTTCATTGGTCAGTTTAATAAAAAGCTGGATGATTTTCTACAAACAAGGATGTTAAAAGTTACTGATATTGATACATAAAGTAGAGTTGGGAAAGGGTTTGTGTCACTGTAGAACGGTAAAGCTATGGAACTGTCTTTCCAGCTGGACGTTGTTATGGCAGGTTCATTGGTCAGTTTATAAACGCTGGATGATTTCTACAAACAAGGAATGTTACAAGTTACTGGTTTTGATACATTAAGTAGAGTTGGGAAAGGGGTTTTTCACTGTGAGAACGGTAAAGCTATGGAACCTGGTCCTTCCAGTGGACTTGTTATGGCAGGTTCATTGGTCAGTTTATAAAAGCTGGATGAGTTTCTACAACAAGGAATGTTACAAGTTACTGTATTTGATACAAAAGTAAGTTGGAAAGGGTTTGTCACTGTGAGAACGTAAAGCTATGGAACTGTCTTCCATTGGACGTTGTTATGGGCAGGTTCATTGGTCAGTTTAATAAAAAGCTGGATGAGTTTCTGCAAACAAAGAATGTTACAAGTTACTGGTATTGATACATAAAGTAAAGTTGGTCCAGGGAAATTTCCCATTGCCACTTGGGAATTTTTTTTTTTTGCCTTCCTCTGGATCAACAGTTAGGCAGGAAATGAGGATATTGCTAGATGGGTTGGACTGGATGGACATGTCTTTATTCAACCTCAAATACTATACATTTGACCTAGTGTCTTTTTAATCTTTCCAATAGCCTTGAGCATATTTGATATCCGTCAAATGTGCTCCCCAACCTGTGGTTAATGTTATTAAACCCCGGGCTTCTAAACAATCTTCCTCCGTCAATTTTTCTACTCTTGTCCCCCAATTTAGTAAGTCTTTTTAGCTTCGCTAGGATCTTTAATATCCATCCTTAGATTGAATATCGGATTTTTTTTTTTTTTTAAAATTTTTTTTTTGTAAAAATGTTAGAAAAAACATTTTTTTTGTTTTACCACTATTTTTTAAGGATTAACAACTACTCTCTGCATCCTATTCATTAACCAATTTTCTATCCATGTACAAATGTGACTCCCCAGACCAACAGACCTTAGCTTATACTATGTCATGTACTATCACAAGCCTATAACGAGGTGCACTAGATGGGAGTAATGGGGAACAATGGGTGCTATAGAAGCATGAAGGTGATAGACTGGGCGCCTGACCCAATGTGCACTATTTAGACAATTGATTTAATGAATAAATGTTGTATATATCTAATGTTTAAACAGTGTACGGCCGGCATAACAGTTAGTAACACGGATGAAGGTATGTCTTTATACAATCTCCAATACTATTCCAACCTTTATACCCTACCCATAATGTCTATATAACAGTTACATAGTAACATAGTATTGGAGGTTTAGTCGAGATTAGTGGCAGAAAAGAAATAATAGCTGCGGAATTCAGAATTTCATTATTTTTACACCATTCTAGCCTCCTTTGCAAAAAGGAAAAACAACATAGCATGATTTAAATGTAGTAGTTAAATATTATCCACCCTTACTCTGTTAGGCTAACTTATAAATGAAAAAAAAAACACAGCTTGTGTTCTATCGCAAGAGTTATTTTGGGGGGGATCTTCTTATGAAGAAACTGAACAAGATTCATTTGCCCCCCCACCTCCCAACAAAAGTGTGTTGAGATTTGATACAGAATATTGAGAAGATAATGGAAACTACGATTCGTAAGGGAGATGTGATGAAATTTAAAAACTAAGAGTGAAGAGTGGTTGAAATGTGAAGACCCCCCCTATGTGAATTTGATTGAATGTTGAAAGATCAATAATGGCAGGATGTTGAAAGAATGTCTGAAGAGACTGGGCCCATAGTCGTCAGACAAAAACCAATGGTAGAATGGGCCGAGGATAGGAAATGAGACCTACAGAACTTCCTTTTGAGGACGGAAAATTATAAAAAATCCGACTATTCAATCTAAGATGGATATTAAAGATCCTAGCGAAGCTAAAAAGACTTACTAAATTGGTGGGGGACAAGAGTAGAAAAATTGACAGGAGGAAGATTGTTAGAAGCCCTGGGTTTAATAACATTAACCACAGGTTGGGGGGAGCACATTTGGAGGATATCAAATATGCTCAAGGCTATTGGAAAGATTAAAAAGGACACTAGGTCAAATGTATAGTATTTGAGGTTGAATATAAAGACATGTCCATCCAGTCCAACCCATCTAGCAATATCCTCATTTCTGCACTAACTGTTGATCCAGAGGAAGGCAAAAAAAAAAAAAATTCCCAAGTGGCAATGGGAGAATTTCCCTGGACCAACTTTACTTTATGATCAATACCAGTAACTTGATAACATTCTTTGTTTGCAAAACTCATCCAGCTTTTTATTAAACTGACCAATGAACTGCCCATAACAACGTCCATGGAAGACAGTTCATAGCTTTACCGTTCTCACAGTGACAAACCCTTTCCCAACTTACTTTATGTATCAATACCAGTAGTAACTTGTAACATTCCTTGTTTGTAGAAACTCATCCAGCTTTTATTAAACTGACCAATGAACCTGCCATAACAACGTCCACTGGAAGGACCAGTTCATAGCTTTACCGTTCTCACAGTGAAAAACCCCTTTCCCAACTCTACTTAATGTATCAAAACCAGTAACTTGTAACATTCCTTGTTTTGTAGAAACTCATCCAGTTTTTATTAAAACTGACCAATGAACCTGCCATAACAACGTCCGCTGGGAAGACAGTTCCATAGCTTTACCGTTATCACAGTGAACAACCCTTTCCCAACTCTACTTTATGTATCAAATATCAGTAACTTTTAACATTCCTTGTTTGTGAGAAAACTCATCCAGCTTTTTATTAAACTGACCAATGAAACTGCCATAAAACAGTTCACTGGAAGACAGTTCCATGCTTTACCGTTCTCACAGTGAAAAAAAACCCTTTCCCAACTTGAAGCCTAAACCTTTTATCTTCAAGTCTTAAGGATGTCCTCGTGTCCTTCTGACATTGTTATTGGTGAACAATGTCCCAGATAGTTTATGTATGGCCCGTTAATGTATTTATACACAGTAATCATATCCCACGCAAGCGCCTTTTCTCCAGCGTACATAATTGTAACTTTTCCAGTCTCTCTTCATATTCAAGCTCCCAATCCCATAATTAATTTAGTTGCCCTTCCTGAACTCTTTCCATTTCAAAGAAGATGTCTTTTTATACACAGGATTCCAAAATTGCACTGTATATTCCAAATGAGGCCATACCAATGCTTTGTAAAGAGGGAGAAAAACATTTTTCTCCCTTGAATCATACGTCTTTTTATACAAGACAATATCCGGAGATAAGGGCATATGGGAAGCTATATGAAAATGTTTCATACAATGCTATAGCAGTAGCCTACGGTATCTAAAAAAGACAAGGAGGAAGAAGAGTAGGACACTACAAAGAAGAGGATTCCCTATTCTATCGAAAAAAATCTGTTGAGCGTTATTACGCATGCCAGGTACTTGAAAATGTAGTGGCAGAAGGCGCATAGATCCAGGAGAATGTGTTTACATGTGTATGTATTCGAGCTAATATGTCAAAATGGGGAACTCCTCATATCAACCTCATGGCAACAGACAGAGACACAGTGCAGAGACTTAATTCCAGAAATCCAGATTCAACAAGCGTGTACACAGACGCATTAGCACAGGATTGGTCGGACTCTCCTTCTTTACCAATGATTTGAGGGTCCTAAAGAAGATAAAGGACATAACGATACTTCATTTTAGCCAAGGGAGGCCCATGGTTTCTCATTGTTGACGTCCCTGCATGTGAAAAACCATTGAAAATCAGATGTCTCCAGGTTGGCTTTACCAGGGTCCATTGGATTATCAGCTGCTGAAACAATCTTAATTTGAAGGCATGGAGACTGAGAGGCTAAAAATGATCTAATTTGGTTTGCAAGAGGATATTATAGTGTGGGAGAGAATTCTTACAAATCTGTAAAAATCAGAAATAGATATGGGAGAAGTTAGATTGTGATGTTCTAGTTGCAAGTTCCCCTTCCTAGGAGTACAAATAAGATTGAACAGCAGCACATTGAAAGGAAAGTGTCTGCCATATTGGCATTAATGGATAAAGTTTCGGCTGCTGATAACCTTGTCATAAGGTTTTTTTATGGAATTAATTAGAACCAAGCCATAAGTGAAGTCTCTTGTCCGCATGGTGTTGACCTACGTGTTGCAGGCATAACCTGAAAACGTTTGAGCCAATGGAGTCTGCTTCAATAGAATTAACCCTTAAAGTGGTTTTATTAGCGGCCGTTACCTCCGCAGCTGAGTTGCAGAGTTGGCGGCTCTATCAGCTAGAGGGCGAGGCAATTCCACAAGGCTTAAAATCTCACTCTAAAAGGTCAGTTTGCACTTGGCATTAAGTATAAATTGTGGGACCTTGTAATTAGACAGGTGGTGCCTTTTCAAATCACGGCCAATCAGCTGAATTTACCACAGCTGCAGAAACATCTCCAGGATGATTTGAGCTCAAGGCAGTGAATACTTATGTACATGGTTTTTTTGTGTGTGAATTATTTAATTAATTTGCCAAAACCTCAAGCAAACTCTCACGTTATGGGGTGTTAATTGATTTTGAGGAAAAAAAATTTAGAATTAATTTGAACCATTTTGAATATAAGGCTGTGAACATAACAAATGTGGCAATTATGAGCTTTGAATACTTTCTGTATATACTGTAGTCGTTATATAAACCTCTAATACTATGTTACTATGTAATGTTATACAGACATTATGGGTTAGGGTATAAGGTGTTGACTAGATGGAGTGTATGTTTATACACCTCCAATACTATGTTACTATGTAACTTTTATACAGACATTATGGGTAGGGTTAAAAGGTTGGACTAGATGGATGTATTGTCTTTATACAACCTCCATACTGTGTTAATATGTAATGTTATACAAAATTATGGGTAGGGTATAAAGGTTGGACTAGATGGATGTATGTCTTTATACAACCTCCAATACTTGGTTACTATGTAACTGTTATACAGACATTATGGGTAGGGTATAAAGGTTGCACTAGATGGACGTATGTCTTTATAACACCTCCGATACTATGTTACTATGTAACTGTTATACAGACATTATGGGTAGGGTTATAAAGGTTGGACTAGATGGACGTATGTCTTTATACAACCTCCAATACATGAGTTACTATGTAACTGTTTATACAGACATTAGGGTAGGGTATAAAGGTGGGACTAGGATGGACGTAGTCTTTATAGTCCTCGGATACTATGTTACTATGTAACGTTATATAGACATATGGGTAGGTATAAAGGTGGACTAGATGGACGTTATGTCTTTAGTAACCTCCGATACTATGTTACTATGTAAAACGTTATATAGACATTATGGGTAGGGTATAAAGGTTGGACTAGTGGGACGTATGTCTTATATAACCTCCAATACTATGTTACTATGTAACTGTTATATAGACATTATGGGTAGGGTATAAAGGTTGGACTAGATGGACGTATGTCTTTATATAACCTCCAAACTATGTGACTATGTAAACTGTTATATAGACATTATGGGTAGGGTATAAAAGTTGGACTAGATGGACGTGTGTCTTTATAAACCTCCAATACTATGTTACTATGTAACTGTTATTACAGACATTATGTAGGGTTAAAAGGTTGGACTAGATGGACGTATGTTTTATACAACCTCCACATACTATGTTACTATGTAACTGTTATACAACATTATGGGTAGGATATAAGGTTGGATAGATGGACGTATGTCTTTATATAACCTCCATACTATGTTAATGTAACCGTTATATAGACATTATGGGTAGGGTATAAGGTTGGACTAGAGGACGTATTGTCTTATATAACCTCCAATACTATGTTACTATGTAACTTTATACAGACATTATGGGTAGGTATAAAGGTTGGACTAGATGGACGTTATGTCTTTATACAACCTCCAATACTATGTTACTATGTAACTGTTATACAGACATATGGGTTAGGGTATAAAGGTTGGACTAGACGGACGTAGTCTTTATACAACTCCAATACTATGTTACTATGTAACGTTATACAGACTTTATGGGTAGGGTATAAAGGTTGGACTAGATGGACGTGTGTTTATATAAACCTCCATACTAGTTACTATGTAACTGTTATACAGACAATTATGGGTAGGGTTAAAAGGTTGGACTAGATGGACGTATGTCTTATACAACCCTCAATACTATGTAACTGTTATACAGAATTATGGGTAGGGTATAAAAGGTGGACTAGATGGACGTACGTCTTATATACAACTCCAATATATGTTACTATGTAACTGTTATACAGACATTATGGGTAGGGTATAAAGGTTGGACTAGACGGACGTATGTCTTTATACAACCTCCAATACTATGTTACTATGTAACTGTTATACAGACTTTGGGGAGGGTATAAAGGTTGGACTAGATGGAGTGTGTCTTTATTATAACCTCCAATACATGTTACTATGTAACTGTTATACAGACATTATGGGTAGGGTATAAAGGTTGGGACTAGATGGACGTATGTCTTTATACAAACCTCCAATACTATGTTAATATTAACTGTTATACAGACATTATGGGTAGGGTTATAAAGGTTTGGAATAGATGGACGTATGTTTTATAACAAACCTCAATACTATGTGAACTGTTATACAGAACATTAGGGGTAGGGTAATAAGGTTGGAATAGAGGGAACATACTGTATGTACTTTATACAACCTCTAACAGTTACATAGTAACATAGTATTGGAGGTTGTATAAAGACATACAGTATGTCCATCTAGTCCAACCTTTATACCCTACCCATAATGTCTGTATAACAGTTACATAGTATTGGAGGTTGTATAAAGACATACGTCCATCTAGTCCAACCTTTATACCCTACCCATAATGTCTTGGGTTCCTAAAAAGCTGGGCCCCACACTTTATCGATAATGGGCAATCCTTTTGTAGCGTTTGGACCCCTGCACTAAAATCGTTACAACCACTGGTGACATAGAAACAAGCATCTTTGTTCTTTCTTACCTTAAGACAAATCCAGGGTGATTATCTCATTACAGATGAGCACTCCATAAGCTGACATTGAACTTCCGATTCTTGTCCATCTACACAATCCTCCTTTCCTTCCTGCCTCTCCCACATACCAGACAAACTGCAGTATGAGGAAGGACGGGCTGGAAAAAAAACTCATGTATGGAAATAGTCCGACCAGAAGATTTGAAAACAAAGGCTTACTTAAAGGGTAACCTGTGGTTTCCAAATATTACAACAAGTAGCGTTTAAAAAGTGTTGATATAAAAATCCTGTCCGCCATACTTTCAAAATGAACCCAAATCCCATATAAAATGTGTGAAGTTATTTCTGGAAGGTTCAGCCATATTACTTTCCTGCTTAACCTTCCTGTTTTCCAGCCATGTGACCAGCCTCTGTCTGCATTAATAGGCTCCACATCTAACGGTATTATTTTTAATGTCTTTGCAGGTACTACCTGTTTTTCTTTTCCCGCTTAAGCCCTTAACTGAGCATGCATCTTGCCCTGGGGCTGAGGGGAGGAGCAGAGGGTCAGGTGATCAGTGTTCCCCTAGCATCTTTTCGCCAGGCGGCCCACCTGGCTTCTTTTTCACACCCGCCACCCCACTGGAAAAAATCTGGGGAGAACACTGTTGTGATTTTACTACAGAAGTAGATGTAGGGTTCATAGGTGTGCACCTGGCACCAAGGCCTGTCAAAAGTGCCCGTAAAAGACCCCTTTCTTACATTTGCAAGATAAATGTTAGGACGGGAACTAACCCTTGCAAAATTGCCAGTCCTCGAAAGGTGGCACGGCAAACTGCATGCTCAGTGTGTGGGTCACAACATTTCCCCCACCTTGCCGAAAAAAATCCTGGGAGAACACTGGGGTGATGTCAATTAACATAATACCGGAAGCAGGAAATTGAATATTCCCCACAATATCATTTCGCTCAGGCTGCACTATTGATTTGATCCAGGGCTCATTTTTAAAAAAGAAACAGGCTTTTATTTCACACAAGACGCCCAACAGTTCCATTCATGGGCGTAACTACAAGGGGAGCAACCGTGGGGGCCCCATCTTCCTATTTTTACTATGACAGATTAACCTCCCTCCAGGAGACCACTGTGAATGAAACATGGATAGGGGCCCCACCATATTTTTGCTGGGAGCCAGTGATTCCTAGTTACGCCACGGAGTCCATTTTTTCATCCATTTTCTCTATCTTTAAAAGGAGAACTAAACCCAAAAATCAAAGTTAAAGTTAGAAAGTACTTGCCTCAACATCCTCTCAGCATGGAAGGTTCCACTTAGGGGCCTTTTCTTTACCTTTATGAGCTCATTTTAGGTTCTGTTTTGTTCTGACATTTCCCCTTCCTGCCAGTACTTTTACCTTGATCACTTGTCAGCACTTGTGTGATTTCCACTCCCACCACTTAACCCCTAGATGTAGGAATCTATTACATCATCAATATTCACATTGGTGGTGCAGCTGATTAACCCTTTCCTAGTAGCAGTTTGTAGTGTGATGGATATAGGTCTGGGTACCTAGTGTGTCCGGATCTGAAATAATGTCTGTCTCACCTACGGCTTTCACAACACAAATCCCATATATAAACAATAAATTGCAGATGAACATACAAACAACAGGTCTGTAGCTGTGAATATTGCAGTGTTTATTGCAAACAGCGTGTTACTGTTTCTGACCCACTCAAGCACTTGGAGGACATTTGGGTCAGAAACATGTAGCACACATGTTTTGCAATAAACCACACTATTCAGTTACAGACCTGTGTCTTTGTATTTTTTACTGCAATGTATGGTTTGTGTTGGAGGGCCATATTCAATAACTTGCAATGCCGCAGGTTTCATTCATTACTGTACCGACGGCAGTAGTATTCTACAGGCGGTCGTAGATTTGTAGTAGTGAAGGTCTCTAGCTCCTCCCTCCCGCCAGCTGCAGCAATATTAGTGGAAAGTGTACCTTATTAAAAGGGAATGTTGTAGGGTAGGAGAGTATGTTTTATAGAAACCACATGGTGCAGAACTGTAGGGGAGGATGGTGAAGTGAACCTGATTTTAGCAAGCTCTGTGCAATGCATTTCTCATCAGTGCACCTTATTAAAGGGAATTTTGGAGGGTAGGAAGTGTGTGTTTTTTGATTCAGCTGTCTGTATAAACAAACTAGAAATGCATTACACAGAGAGCTTGTTAAGATCAGGGTCATTATACTATCCTCCCCGCAGCACTGCACATGCTTCTAAGTTTTATGTATTAAAGGGGAATGTTGGAGATTGCCACTTGCAGCTCTGCACCATGTTCTATAAGTGTATGTATTAAATGGAATGTTGGAGGTTATGTCACTTGCAGCTCTGCACCATGTTGTTTCTATAAATGTACATATTAAGTAAATTATTGGAGGGAATGCCAATTAAAGGGGCACTGTTAGAGGGAGCGCAAACATGTTCTATAAAATAATGCAGCAGGAGGCTGCCTGTTTTAGCATAAAGAAAATCACTCTTCCAACTAGGGTTCCACCTTTGCCTTTAAGACCCGAACACATACACAGCCCCTATGTATTAAAAGTTCTTATCGTTAAAATGGTGCAAATTTTGCCCCAACCAATCAGATTTTAGCATAAGAACTTTTATTACAAGGCCTGATAATATCTCACACCAAAAGTTTTAGTATTTTCTTTAGAAGCATGAATGCAGGCTGATACAGTTTGTATTTAATGCAATGGTACTTAGCACTGCAACATGTAGATTTAATACGTGTTTGGGCCTTAAAGGCAAAGGTGGCCTCCAAATAACCCTTTAAAATGCTTGCACAGAGCTTTGCTAAACCATGTTCAAGTCAATATGCTGCACCTGCACTCTGAGTTCTGTTTTGTTTTTAAAAGTGAACCTTTTAAAGTGGTCATTCAATTCTACTTGGGTTGCCACCTTTCCCTTTAAGATTAAACAACTTAGGGCTACTCGCTAGCACATTTTGGATTGTTTTGTGATCCATTGTGCTAGTGGCAGGCTGTAATTGCTATGGGAACTGGCCCACCACCAAATGCGATGCATGTTCGTGTGCTATTGAGAGTGCATGTGATCACACATTTTTTTTATATCGTAATTGCATGCCTCTGCTAGGGTCCAATTGCACTTAAGTAAATCGTGTGTGCGTATTCAGGTGCGTTGCAGTGTGGCCATGCCGTCATTGTACATTCAGCAGCAAATACAAACACTAATATAAATGGTAGACTTGCAGAAATAACCACACATACAAAGACACTGTCTTGCACACAATGCTCACAATATATAGGTTAACAAGTTGCTTGCTAAATACATATGAAAAGGGTTAACACCTTCCCCCCTCTGTTTGAGCAGGAAATCTGCTAATAATATTCACTGCTATCTCTGATGATTGGCTGGGAGACACTGGCAGCGGGGACTCTGAGTTCAATACAATTTACACGCAGCTTATCATAAGGGGAGTGGAAACAAACCCTGGTAGCTAGTTAGCATGTGCAGAGGAGTTTTGGGTCTTGGACCACCAGGAAGAGGCAACACCAGAAGCCAGCATGACATCATAGATTGCCAGTATCAACCAAATGTTCTATAAATGATTTCTACAGTAAGAAGCTGAATTCAGAGGTGAGAGACAAATGGTTTTACAAAGTGACAGTTATAGCAGTCTGTGGAGCTGCCTTCTGTATTTTTGGTTTAGTTCGCCTTTAATTAAAACACGCTCCATTTTCCAGACAGAAATACATAAACAGCAGCGCATTTTTTTTTTAACAACCCCGGTTCATATGATCACTTAAAATACACGCGGAAATATCCGAAACGGATCTATGAGAACAAACCCTAACTTAAACTCAGACAGACATTTACAGGACATTACGGTGGGATGAGCTACTCACAGCAATGCATTGGCGCATAATACAAGACTGCTTCATTCTTCCTGGGCCACCAAACTTCTTCATGTCCTTACAGAAGTGACACTCGCCGCACTCTGTACGCACACACGCTCTTCACTTTACGACATCGAGTCCTTCTTCTTTGCGTGCTCCCCGCGCTGGTTCTATGGCCGATACTACTTTACTGCTGGCAAGAAGCAAGTTTTTCCTTTTGGTCTTCAAGACCCACGTTCTCACAAAACCAAGGGGATTAAGGTTTTAGCAAAGACATTGGGATTGAATAAATGAAAGCACAATACTATTCACCATTGAACCCCAAACTGGGAAACAGTAGAAGGAGGATGACTGAAAGAAGGGACAGGTTCTGGGGTTAGGGGTGTTTTAACTAACACCCCATAAGGTTTCTAAAATTCCAATTAATCAGTTGAGGTGGCCTAAGACAGATCAATATTATTGCCCAAGTGCAGCTGGTAATATATCTAGATCCCCTTGCAACAATTGCACATCTCTCTGAAGCTTTTAAATAGTCGACAAAGTTTGTGTCGTCAGCAAACACAGAAACCTTGCTGACAATTCCCACTTCCAAATCATTAATAAATAGATTAAATAGAAGCGGCCCAGACACAGAACCCTGTGGCCCCCACTTAGCACTTTAGTCCATAATGATGAGCCCCATTAACAACTACTCTCTCGCATCCTATTCATTAACCAATTTTCTATCCAGTACAAATGTGACTCCCCAGACCAACAGACCTAGCTTATACTATGTCATGTACTATCACAGCCTATAACGAGGTGCACTAGATGGAGTAATGGGAACAATGGGTGCTATAGAAGCATGAAAGTGATAGACTGGGCGCCTGACCCAATGTGCACTATTATAGACATTGATTTAATGAATAAATGTTGTATATATCTAATGTTTTTAACAATGTACGGCCGGCATAAAGTTAGTAACACGGATGAAGGTATGTCCTTATACAATCTCAAACATATCTCATTAAACCATAACCTTTATACCCTACCCATAATGTCTATATAACAGTTACATAGTAACATAGTATTGGGTTGTATAAAGACATACAGTATTGCCATCTAGTTCCAACTTTATACCCCCCCTAATGTCTGTATAACAGTTACATAGTATTGGAGGTTTGTATAAAGACATACGTCCATCTAGTCCAACCTTTATAACCCTACCCTAATGTCTGTATAACATTAAATAGTAACTCGTAATTGGAGGTTTGTATAAAGACATACGTCCATCTAGTCCAACCTTTATACCCTATCCCATAATGTCTGTATAACAGTTACATAGTAACATAGTATTGGAGGTTATTAAAGACACACGTCCATCTAGTCCAACCTTTATAACCCTACCCATAAAGTCTGTATAACAGTTACATAGTAACATAGTATTGGAGGTTGTATAAAGACTACGTCCGTCTAGTCCAACCTTTATACCCTACCCATAATGTCTGTATAACAGTTACATAGTAACATAGTATGGAGGTTGTATAAAGACGTACGTCCATCTAGTCCAACCTTTATACCCTACCCATAATGTCTGTATAACAGTTACATAGTATTGTGAGGGGTTGATAAAGACATACGTCCATCTAGTCCCACCTTTATACCCTACCCATAATGTCTGTATAACAGTTACATAGTAACATAGTATTGGAGGTTATATAAAACACACGTCCATCTGTCCAACCTTTATACCCTACCCATAAAGTCTGTATAACGTTACATAGTAACATATTGGAGATGGTTGTATAAAGACATACGTCCGTCTAGTCCAACCTTTATACCCTACCCATAATGTCTGTATAACAGTTACATAGTAACATAGTATTGGAGGTTGTATAAAGACATACTTCCATCTAGTCCAACCTTTATACCCTACCCATAATGTCTGTAAACATTCACATAGTAACATAGTATTGGAGGTTATATAAAGACATACGTCCATCTAGTCAACCTTTATACCTTACCCATAATGTCTATATAACGGTTACATGAACATAGTATGGAGGTTTATATAAAGACTACGTCCATCTATCCAACCTTTATCCTACCCATAATGTCTGTATAACAGTTACATAGTAACATAGTATTGGAGGTTGATAAAGACATACGTCATCTAGTCCAACCTTTAACCCTACCACATAATGTCTGTATAACAGTTACATAGTAACATAGTATTGGAGGTTTATAAAGACACACGTCCATCTAGTCCAACTTTTATACCCTACCCATAATGTCTATATAACAGTTACATAGTAACCATAGTATTGGAGGTTATAAAAGACATAACGTCCATCTAGTCCAACCTTTATACCCTACCCATAATGTCTATATACCAGTTACATAGTAACATAGTATTGGAGGTTATATAAGACATACTCCATCTATTCCAACCTTAAACCCTACCCCATAATTGTCTATATAACGGTTCACTAGTAACATAGTATCGAGGTTACATAAAGACATACGTCCATCTAGTCCAACCTTTATACCCTACCCATAATGTCTATATAACGGTTACATAGTAACATGTATCCGGAGACGTATAAAGACATACGTCCATCGAGGTCCCACCTTTATACCCTACCCATAATGTCTGTATAACAGTTACATAGTAACATAGTATTGGAGGTTGTATAAAGACATACGTCCATCTAGTCCAACCTTTATACCTTACCCATAATGTCTGTATAACAGTTACACAGTAACATAGTATTGGAGGTTGTATATAGACATACGTCCATCTAGTCCAACCTTTATACCCTACCCATAATGTTTGTATAACAGTTACATAGTAACACAGTATTGGAGGTTGTATAAAGACATACGTCCATCTAGTCCAACCTTTATACCCCACCCATAATGTCTGTATAACAGTTACATAGTAACATAGTATTGGAGG
>JAACNH010000494.1:87941-137695 GCA_019447015.1 Hymenochirus boettgeri | reverse complement strand
TGTATGTCCTTTATACAACCTCCAACTACTGTGTTACTATGTACTGTTATACAACATTATGGGTAGGGTATAAAGGTTTGGACTAGATGGATGTTGTTTTATACAACCTCCATACTATGTTACATGTAACTGTTTATACGACATTATGGGTAGGGTATAAAGGTTGGCACTAGATGGACGTATGTTCTTTATACACCTCCGATACTATGTTACTATGTAACTGTTATACAGACATTATGGGTAGGGTATAAAGGTTGGACTAGATGGACGTATGTCTTTATACAACCTCCAATCTAGTTACTATGTAACTGTTATACAGACATTATGGTTAGGTATAAAGGTTGGACTTGAGATGGACGTATGTCTTTATACGTCCTCCGATACTATGTTACTATGTAACCGTTATATAGACATTATGGGTAGGGTATAAAGGTTGGACTAGATGGAGTATGTCTTTATGTAACCTCCGTACTATGTTACTATGTAACTGTTATATAGACATTATGGGTAGGGTATAAAGGTTGGACTAGATGGACGTATGTTCTTATATAACCTCCAATACTATGTTACTATGTAACTGTTATAAGACATTATGGGTAGGGTATAAAGGTTGGACTAGATGGACGTATGTCTTTATATAACCTCCAATACTATGTGTTCTATGTAACTGTGTTATATAGACATTATGGGTAGGGTATAAAGTTGGACTAGATGGACGTGTGTCTTTATATAACCTCCAATACTATGTTACTATGTAACTGTTATACAGACATTATGGTAGGGTATAAAGGTTGGATAGATGACGTATGTCTTTAATCAACCTCCAATACTATGTTACTATGTAACTGTTATACAGACATTATGGGTAGGATATAAAGGTTGGATAGATGGACGTATGTCTTTATATAACCTCCAATACTATGTTACTTGTAACCGTTATATAGACATTATGGGTAGGGTATAAGGTTGGACTAGATGGACGTATGTCTTTATATAACCTCCAATAACTTGTTACTATGTAACTGTTATACAGACATTATGGGTAGGGTATAAAGGTTGGACTAGATGGACGTATGTCTTTATACAACCTCCAATACTATGTACTATGTAACTGTTATACAAATACGGGGGTGGAGACGGAGGGGCGAGAACACGCCCAGGACGTCCATCTAGTCCAACCTTTATACCCTACCCATAATGTCTGTATAACAGTTACATAGTAACATAGTATTGGAGGTCTAATAAAGACATACGTCCATCTAGTCCAACCTTTATACCCTACCCATAATGTCTGTATAACAGTTACATAGTAACATAGTATTGGAGGTTATATAAAGACATACAGTATATACAGAAAGTATTCAAAGCTCATAATTTGCCACATTTGTTATGTTACAGCCTTATTCCAAAATGGATCAAATTAATTCTACATTTTTTTCCTCAAAATTAATTAACACCCCATAACGTGAGAGTTTGCTTGAGGTTTTGGCAAATTAATTAAATAATTCACACACAAAAAACACATGTACATAAGTATTCACTGCCTTGAGCTCAAGATCATCCTGGAGATGTTTCTGCAGCTGTGGTAAATTCAGCTGATTTGGCCGTGATTTGAAAAGGCACACACCTGTCTAATTTACAAGGTCCCACAATTGATACTTAATGCCAAGTGCAAACTGACCTTTTAGAGTGAGATTTTAAGCCTTGTGGAATTGCCTCGCCCTCTAGCTGATAGAGCCGCCAACTCTGCAACTCAGCATGCGGAGGTAACGGCCGCTAATAAAACCACTTTAAGGGTTAAGTTCTATATGGAAGCAGACTACATTGGCTCAAACGGTTTCAGGGTTAATGCCTGCAACACAGTAGGTCAACACCATGCAGGACAAGAGGACTTCACTTATGGCTTGGTTCTAATTAATGCCATAAAAAAACCTTATGACAAGGTTATCAGCAGCCGAAACTTTATCCATTAATGCCAATATGGCAGACACTTTCCTTTCAATGTGCTGCTGTTCAATCTTATTTGTACTCCTAGGAAGGGGAACTTGACAACTAGAACATCATCTAACTTCTCCATATCTATTTCTGAATTTTTACAGATTTGTAAGAATTCTCCCCACACTATAATATCCTCTTGCAAACCTAAATTAGATCATTTTAGCCTCTCAGTCTCCATGCCTTCAAATTAAGATTGTTCAGCAGCTGATAATCCAATGGACCCTGGTAAAGCCAACCTGGAGACATCTGGATTTTCAATGGTTCTTTCACATGCAGGGACGTCAACATGAGAAACCATGGCCTCCTTGGCTAAAAATGAAGTATCGTTATGTCCTTTATCTTCTTTAGGACCCTCAAAATCATTGGTAAAGAAGGAGAGTCGACCAATCCTGTGCTAATGCGTCTGTGTACAACGCTTGTGAATCTGGATTTCTGGAATTAAAGTCTCTGCACTGTGTTCTCTGCTGTTGCCATGAGGTTGATATGAGGAGTTCCCCATTTTGACATATTAGCTCGAATACATACACATGTAAACACCATTCTCCTGGATCTATGCGCCTTCTGCCACTACATTTCAAGTACCTGGCATGCGAATAACAAGCTCAACAGATTTTTTTCGATAGAATAGGGAAATCCTCTCTTTGTAGTGTCCTACTTCTTACAATTATGTACGCTGGAGAAAAGGCGCTTGCATGGGGATATGATTATTGTGTATAAATACATTAACGGACCATACAATAAACTATCTGGGACATTGTTCACCAATAGAACATGTCAGAGGACACGAGGACATCCCTTAAGACTTGAAGATAAAAGGTTTAGGCTTCAAGTTGGGAAAGGGTTTTCATTCCAGGTCATTCTTATATATTTCAGCTTTTTAACTATTGCAGGTTTGCCCTATATACAAATTTTCATTTGAGGGATGGGCTTGACCTTTAAAGATTTGCACCTCAAATTTAGCTCAGATGTGGTAATGACAGTTGTAATGTGTGACATCAGCTGCCCAACCTCCTCTGTACATTTTGAGCTAGTTTTCAGGTAAACTCTTATGGATAAGGAAAAACAAGTCTACAATCCATGGTTCTTACACTGTTGCCATATCTTTTAATGTATGTAACCATGTGCAGCGGGAGGCTACAATACATAAGGCTGTAATGATCATTTCACTTCTATAATATTCATTCTCTGCTTTTATAGGCATCAGACAAAATGACGGGCAGTAATCCTGTGTCTCCTGGCTCTAGTGCCGAGCTGTCCCCCTTTGACCTTTCTGGTGAAATGGGGGACACAGCTTGTGGCTCTCCCTCTTATGATGGAATAGATGGCTTCCAGCAGGATTCATCAGGGGCACAGAAATGGGACAGTCAGTCTGAAATTGCTGAACAGGCCAAACATGTGAGTGTCTTAATAATGGAAAGCTGTGTAACCATATCAGGCCCTTGATTTGGTCAGGAGCATTTAATTGCAGATTAAAAGCATGAGTGGGAATGACTTGAACACACAGATGCTATCCATATATATCTGTTCATTCATTTTAAAAATGACTTGCCTCACAGTAAAGATTTCCTGAACATACCAAACAAGATTGTAAATTGTTGTTTGATCCATTGTGTACACATTGGTAAAGATCTTTACACACGGTTAGTTTGATACCTGACGGACAGCCAATCATAACACATCTCAATTATCTGTTCATCATGCAGATAATCAATAGTGTGTACGAAGCTTTAACTCTACCTCAATATCTTTGCTTATAATTTAGAGTATGTCAAATGATCATAGTTTAGTGTAATCAGCTCTATAGATCTATAGAAATTAGGATGCGAGAGGGAATTTTTGAAAGTAGATTATAGTGGTCTTGCTGGCTTACAGAAAAGTTCAAGGTACAAAGCGGTGGTTAAAGCATAAGTACACTGTCTATACAACTTGTTAGTGGGTAGCTGTGGTTTTAAGAAAAAATGTGGTGGTCTTTATGTCTATCACCCTCCCATACCCTACCTGCAGTGGTTAAAGGTTGCTGTTCTTAACTTCCTTTGTCAGGAGGACCCCCCCATGTGATTCTGAAAGCAGCATCATGCAGTTGCCTCAGTTCTCTGATCATTTACACTTGCGCTGTGCATGTGCGTCGGTGACGTTATCACACCCGCCAGCTTAAAAATCATGCAGTCTCTGCAACTTCCTCTCCTTCAAAACCTGCGAAAGGAAGGCGCAAGGTCTGCTTGATTTTTTTAGCTCGCACCTGTGATGTCACCGGCGTGCGTGTGAGTAAATGATTGGAAGACTGAGGCCAACTGCATGATGCTGCTTTCAGCAGAAGCACAGCAACCTTTAACCACTACAAGGGAGCGTGATGGACATAAATAAAGACCACCTTTTTTTTTTAAAGCCACAGCTACCCACTAAAAGCAAGTTGTATAGTTGGTGTACTTATCCTTTAATGAGAGGTTGGTAAGGGTTCAGCAAACTAGTGTTGAGAGCTGTACATATCCAACCCTGTGATGTATTTGTTGAGTTTTGTAAAATGTTGCAATTTCATACTTTCTTTGCTCTGTTTTTATTCTTTCTTCATATGGGTTGGTACAGCCTATTTTGCTGGAGACCTGAATTCTATTGAATGATTTTTTTTTTTTTTTTAAAGGAAGCGGAGATTGAGAATCGTATTGCGGAGTTGCGCAAAGAAGGCTTTTGGACACCACGTCGACTCTCCAAAGTTCCTGAACCAGTCCGTCCCAAAGTTTTGTGGGACTACCTATGTGAAGAAATGCAGTGGCTTTCTGCTGACTTCTGTCAGGAACGACGTTGGAAGAGAGGGGTGGCTAGAAAGGTAAGAAATGTTCTAGTCCAATGGGGACACAGTAAATAGACTATAATTAGCCCGTCACACTTTTAAAATGGAATCTGTAAAAAGTCAAATTGAAATCTTTTGATTTGATATGAAAAAAGCTGTTCTATTTTTTACTCTGTTTCCAGATCTTTCCTGCCAAAAGAGTCTAGTCATGAAGGTTATTTCACCAGGGTCTTTACACAGTATTAATATTGTGCCATGTAGTGTTGTCTTGTTGAAAAAGTATTCTAAGCCTAAATCTCTTTTCTAGAAGTTTAGGTCTGATCTCTGGAAAAGTTGCAATATGGCAGGAATCCAATGTGTATTGCCAAACAAATTATTTATAAGTGTGAACAGGAGTGCTGTTACAGAAGGGTTGGAAAGAAAGTGTGTAATGGATAAGTTTACCTTTATCAAAACCTAGGTCCCTTAAAAAGCAATTAAATGTAATTGCTTCCTCCATTGACTGGAATGTTCAGAGATGATACTCGTTTTTGGAGCAACGCAAAAGGGGCTTGCTCCGATTTCAGAATGTTGCGTTACCATTCGTTGTTAGTGTGGTTGCGGTCCCTACTTTTGGAAGGTAAAGCAGATTGGTGGATATTCAGAATTTTACTGCACTGTGCCCAATCAACACACATTCAGTTCTGTATGGCAGTCTACGACAGGGTTTGAGAATCCATTTTGAACTGTTCTGGGGAAGGTCCTAAATATTTCCTGGACCGTTGTTGGCATGATTATTAAATAAACAAATAAGCTACGGATATATCCATTGTATTGCATGGCCAAATAGATTGGTTCCTAATTTGGTATTCGTTTAACAATATTCTCTTCGTAGGTGGTGCGGATGGTTGCACGTCACCACGAGGAGCTAAAGCAAAAGGAAGAAAGGGCACGCAGGGAAGAGCAGACCAAGCTCAGGCGCATTGCAACAACCATCGCAAAGGAAGTGCGTCAGTTCTGGAGTAATGTAGAGAAGGTAAGAATTATGCCTGAGGGGGTTCTCACTGGGATTCTGTAGCAGTTAATGCCTTTTTACATATCTAAAAGGATTTTTAAATATATATTTGCGTTTAGTGCTTTTAGGATGGGGGCCATGAATATGCACTTATAACAGATCCCTGTCTCACTATATAGGCTTGGATTTGGTAGCAGGTGCTAAAGCATTTACTCTCTGCGACACTGACCGCATTCTCTTGCTGTCCTGTCACAGAGAGAGACAGTCTAATAAACCCTTCTAGTGCCACAAAGTTTATTTTTCCAACTTTCTTTCAGTTTGAGGGTAGAGGTTTATCATTCACAATTGCTTTGTTCCTCCTAAATTAATGTAGCCTATTTTCAAGGCAAGGTTGCCATTCAGTTTCAATGTTCTATAAAGCTCTGTTCTCCTAATGGAATTGCTGATGCAGCCTCAGGTCTCGCCTATTTGTGCATTGTGGGACAGCTTTCTTGTTAAATGCTATTCCTCCAACATATAATAAACGAGAAGATTGAATTTCCGCCCTTGACATTAAATCCATTTTTTCTTTCCAATTTAACCAGGCATTGGATGTCGCTCATTTGTGCAGTGGTTCAGTTTGGTAAAAATTGGGCTAGGACGAATAAACGGTAATTCTGTTTTTATTTTCCCTTAGGTGGTTCAGTTTAAGCAACAGTCTCGTCTAGAGGAGAGGCGTAAAAAGGCGCTTGACTTGCAGTTGGACTTCATTGTGGGTCAGACAGAGAAATATTCAGACCTCCTTAGCCAGAGCTTAAATGAAACACTACTCCCTGTTAGCAAGTCGGGCTCCTCCTGCATTGGTTCCTCCCAAGGAGATTCTTTGAGGACCAGCCCTGCTCCATCTGTATATGCAAACGATGGTAAGTCTGCAAAAGAATATATACAATTTATTGCATTAGTTGTATAAACTGCACGTGTGTTTGTGTTATTTCTTGAGAGACAAAAGTTGCGATTCCATCAACATTTGCCGGGAAAACAAATAATTTGCACTTACAACAGATCTTTGTCTGGTTTTGTAGGCTTGGATTTGGTAGCTGGTGCTAGATAATGCTTTCTCCACAGTGACTGCTTGACTGATGTCTAAACACTGGGAGAAACAACATTTAGTTTTTCGTTTTTTTAGTTTACGAATTAGATGAAGATGTTTGTTTTTTCCTTACAATGTACAGATGGAGATTTTCTGCCTCACGAAGAGGAAGATGATGAAGAGACAATTGAGATAGAAGAACGTCAGGATGGGAATGATGCGGAGACCCAGAGGCTAGAGATCGAGCTTTTAAAGAAGGAGAGTGAACTTCCTTTGGAGGAACTACTCCAAAGTTTGGGGCCTGATTTTCTTGAACTAGATCAAGATCAGGATACACAGGTACTATGTTTGGTTAAATCCTTTCTCCTCACTGTTATCTATCTAATGTTCCTTTACTGGTTTGTGTGATGGGTATTGACTTAGAAGACCCTGTTGTTTACTTGCAATGAAAGTCATCTTGGTGTCTTTGTATTTGTAGCACTGGGTACTTAGTGTACAGTCTAGCTTTTTTCTGCAAGATTTTCTGTTCTGTCACTGTATATATTATGTTTCCTGCAATACTGTAGTTGTGCTGTTGGCTTCATTATTTTTTTTGATGTGTCTAATTTTAAAGGAACCAGACTCCGCTCCCCAGTCCAAAGACTATGAGGAGGAAGATGATGAATTTACCGCTAATGAGGAAGAAGGTGAGTTCACTTTTGCCACAAAAATATTTAATGATATTATTAAAGGGGAACTGTGGTGAATATGTTCTTATGGGTGCACTTACCCCTCTGGCATCCTGTTGGTCTCACTTAACCCCCCTTGGTTTCATGTCCAGTTGCTCCATTATTTTCCAGGCTCTGGGAGCAGCCATGTCTGTTACGGGCACTTCCTGTGCCCATACTAGGCTCCCTCACTTGTAGAGATATCATATGGGAGGCATGGCCCACTACTATACAATCGGCTGTACTGTACATAGTAAATGTAGGTAGAATTCAGAAGTGCTGTCTGGATAATATTAGTGCAGCCATTGAAACTGCACAATAAAGTCAGCAATTTAAAACACGTGTCTCCCTTTTCTCCCTGTCTGTTAGACACACATGCAGTTACATACAGAGATCGAGTTTTAAGCTCCTTCCTTCCCTGCTCATCTCTCACGATCTCTCACTCAGTCTACTTTAGTTTCTTCCCCTCCTCCTTTTTACTATGATCTTCCTTTATAGCTTCACTGCTTGTAACCCGATCTCTGCATAGAACTACTATGGACACTGAGCTGAACTGGCTATAAGCAGTGATAAGCTATAAAGAATGCCGTACTAGATCAAAGCAAACAGAAGGAGCAAGATGAAAGACCAGGAGAGACACGAGTGTTAGACACTGAACAGCCTGCACGGAGAGGATCGGGCTCATAGGAACTGACAGGTATAATAATGGGAGGAGGGGTGGGACTTCTGGTTAGCTAATGAACTTGGTAATGTGCAGCAGTGCTTGCTGCCGGCAGAGGGGGAGAGGATCCATTCGAATGGCATCATGGGAGCCTCCCACCCCTTCAGCTTCTTAAATTTTATTTTCCACACTGCTTCGGCTGTACTGCTCATAGCATAAACTTGTTTAAGCACCACAGTTCCCCTTTAATACTACCTTAAGGGAAAAAGTGGTCTTCATACCCATTCCTACACTTAATAGTCCATCTGATTACCTTTCAAAGAAGCCTAGAATCCAGAATTAAATCCATGAAAAGGCTAGCACTTCCTGCTTGCACTCTCACGGAGGAAGCCCTCTAATAACAGGAAACATGCGCAAAGACCACATTTGTTGCTACTTTAAGGAAATGTATTGTTTGTTCCCATCTGTAGCTGAAGATGAAGAAGAGACCATAGAGGCAGAAGAAGAGCTAGAGGGCCAAGTTGATCATGCTGAGGAGCTCTCTGATCTTGCAAGAGAAGGTAAGGGAATGTAGTTACTTTGATTTTTGAAGCAATTACAGGTGCAGAAAGATAATGTACATAATGTGAAAATACATTGTAATATAACATTAAAATTAAATTGTATCCTAGAATCTGCACTATTTCATTATTTGAGATGTTTCTACTGTGACAGTTAGTAATGTGCTGTTTTTTTTTTCCTTAGGGGAGATGTCTTTGGAGGAACTGCTGCAGAAGTACTCATTGGTTCAAACCAACGAAGAGAACTTTGATCTAAGTGAAGAAAGCCATCTGTCTGGCCAATCACCTGGTAAGGGATCAAGTTTGAGGAAAAATTAACTTTCATGATTTTGTTTATTTATGAATTATTAAACAAAATTCTGTGAACTTTGAAGAGCATGTCCACTCCCAAAACTAAAATTTAACCTACTACTGGCCCCACTGTGTAGTTTAAAAAAATCCTTACCTTATATCTCTGCTCCTTATGGTTCTCTTGCAGTGTTTGCCCAAAGTCCAGGAAAGTGAAGGGCAGGAACTGTCTTTCTGCCAAAAGGGTTCTGCCTCTTCTTTTGCCTCCGGGAGGTAGTGTGACATGCTCAGAGGGAGAGCGCCCCCCCTCTCCCTCCTACGATTCAGATCCATCCTTTGCTGCCATTCCACATAGCGTTAATTCCTTATAATATATTGGAGATGCCTCCTGCCCACCCATAACTTCACCCTGCCTACCCCCAACCGCTGAGTTATTTCTTTAAAAAAAAAAATCAGAACTCTATTTGCAGCCCTTCGATCCCACAGCACTCTCCATTTGTGGCTGCCGGTCCGGGCCCTACTTGCAAGTTCAGGCAAGCAGGTAGCCGGATCAGTGCGCCGTGGGAGCGAAGAGCTGTAAGTACAGTTCTGATCGTTTTTTAAAGTAATAACTCAGCGGTTGGGGGTGGGCAGGGTGAACTACAATGTATAAAAATGTTATGGGTTGACATGCCTTTTAATAATTAGTCTTCCCCTCTCAGTATAAATTCCCAGAGTGAGGACCTAAACCAGTCCTCACACCTGGGCTTACTTTATCTTATAACTTCTTCCCCACTGTTTTGACGTTACGATACCCAGGTTCCTTAATCCCCTTCACAGCCCAGAGCTTGGCCAGAAGGTGTGCTTTGCTTAGGAGCACATGTTCCCATAGTCCAGGTTCAGGACAAGAGGCGGGACTGAGTTAGCCAGTAAGCTAAACCCAGGGGTAAGGTCCTACTATTTTAAGCCTTACCCAGTGTACTTTCAATTGATTTATTTAGAAGGGGGGAGGGGAATGGACTATCTGTCCTTTTTAACCAATTTTATGGTAATGGAAAAATTACACTCTAATAATCTCTATTAATGCCTTTTAAGCAGGCTCTTCTCATGGTGAGACCTCGGATTCTGAATCGGAAGGAGTTGAGTTTCTTCTGAAGCCAGAAGATGGTTCCAATACAGATTTACTGCTCCAGGATCCCCCTGAACCTAAAAAGGAAATTACGGATATTGCAGCAACAGCAGAGTCTCTTCAACCCAAGGGTTACACGCTGGCGACTACACAGGTACTTATGGTTTGTTGGGGGGGGGAGAAGAAAAGCTGGGTACAAATAATAATAATAAAGGTCCACGGTCAATTTGGTGGTCCCACTAAAGTATTACAATATGTTTGATTTCACACTTACACTAGGGATCCCCAAAGTTGTCTGCACTGTAAACACTGGTTAGCACTGAGAGGTAATTTGTAATGAGGGACGCACTCATGTTCTCCAAGTGTTTATTTTGATAGATTTGTTCACATATATGGGCACGAGAATTTGAAATTTACAGTACAATACAACCAAAATTCTGTCATTTTTAGAAAAAGTTTAGATTTTAGTTATGGTACATAAGGAAGGGTCTACTCTAAGAACTGACCTATAATGGGGTCAGTTTATTGATCAGGGGCTTCATCATTATTATTATTACTATTTAATCTGTTAATGATTTGGAAGTGGGTATTGTCAGCAAGGTTTCTTTGTTTGCTGATGACACAAAACTTTGTTGACCATTAAAATTTCAGAGGATGTGGAATCATTGCAGGGGGATCTAGACAGATTGTCACATTGGGTTGCTACAAAGCATTGGTAAGGTCTCATTTGGAATATGCAGTGCAATTTTGGAATCCTGTGTACAAAAAGGACATCTTTGAAATGGAAAGGGTTCAGAGAAGGGCAACTAAATTAATAAGGGGATTGGGGGAGCTTGAATATGAGACTGGATAAGTTACAATTGTGTATGCTAGAGAAAAGGCGCTAGCGTGGGGATATGATTACTGTGTATAAATACATTAACAGGCCATACAATAAACTTCAAGCTCGGAAAGGGTTTGTCACTGTGAGAACGGTAAAGCTATGGAACTGTCTTCCAGTGGACGTTATTATGGCAGGTTCATTGGTCAGTTTAGTAAAAAGCTGGATGAGTTTCTACAAACAAGGAATGTTACAAGTTACTGGGATTGATACATAAAGTAGAGTTGGGAAAGGGTTTGTCACTGTGAGAACGGTAAAGCTATGGAACTGTCTTCCAGCGGACGTTGTTATGGCAGGTTCATTGGTCAGTTTAATAAAAAGCTGGATGAGTTTCTACAAACAAGGAATGTTACAAGTTACTGGTATTGATACATAAAGTAGAGTTGATCCAGGGAAATTTCCGATTGCCACTTGGAGTCAGGAATTTGGTGGGTTTTTTTTTTTTTTTTGCCTTCCTCTGGATCAACAGTTAGGCAGGAAATGAGGATATTGCTAGATAGGTTGGACTGGATGGACATACGTCTTTATTCAACCTCAAATACTATATATGAAACCAACAGATAAAAACATGCTATCAGCATCTTGTTTCCATCCAGTCAATACTACCCATTCCATTTGGTCAGTTTCTGAGGCAGATTAAATGTATCAGAGGCAACATGTAAACTAAGAATGGCAGAAAAAATTTGTCCAAAGAGGAAAATCTCATAGATACAATTGAAGGAGCAGCAGAAGTTTATTGGCACCTGGTGCTGATATATGTAAATGCCTGTCAGATCCAACAGGGTTTTCTTGATTTCTGCAAGAAAGCAAGATGACATGTATTTGTTGTTGTTTGACGTATTTACTGTGTTCCTCTTTGGCCATAATTGTTTAGTTATGAAAATGATGGGTCTGTGATTACACCATTAAGCATGTTAAACTTTAAATAACCATCAGTTACCTAAAAATTAGTTTTTTCCCAAGCTCCTGTTCTTCTGTTAAACCCTTACTGAGGAAGAGAGCCACCCTTTAAGCTAAATGGCTTTAAGGAATTTGTTAGCATTAAAAAACAAATAAATAAAAAGCCGTTCTAGTTTTCATTACGTGTATAATCACAAGAACTTTAATTCTGTTTTATTTATCCAACAGTGCTAAGACATAGCACAGTTCATCTTCCATTCTGAATTTGATCATATATCCTTATTGCATTATCAATTCTTTTTATACAGAATATGTTTCGGTATGAGTTGGAAACAATTATTACATCGAGCATTGTATGTAGTTAAACTTAACAACTTATAACTATTCCCTCTTTCATTTAAGGTCAGCTTAATAAACTTATATTTTACAAATCATTGACTTGTACTTTTTATTTGAAATGGTGGTTTCTTATTGAATCTTTATTAAGGGGATTCTATTTGTGTATGTTCTGATTCGTACCAGATTTTGCCATATTTCCCGGGGCACCTTTCAAGCGTTAGTATATTTTCAATGTGGGTCAGCCATCCATTTATAGTAGGTGCTTTTGGGGCCATCCATGTCATAATGGTTGCCTTTCTAGTATAAAATAATGTCTCTCTTAGTAGAATAGCAGGGAATTTACCCGTTGATCCTCATCTATAATACCCAGAATACATATCTCTCCCTCACATGTCACTTGTTTGTTTATTATTTAAGAGATCAATTGAGTTACTTTATTCCAATTGTGTTGGAAATGAGGACATGACCATATCAGGTGCCAATAGTCAACACTGGGTTGATGATATTTTGGGTAAACTACCTCTGCTTTTCCAATATGCCTTAGTTTTTGTGGGGTCATATATGCCTGGTGTAGTTGGCTGCTGGTGATGCCAAAATATGGGTTTCAGTTGTCTTCCCAATCTTCTAGTTGAAGTTCAGGTATATATTGAGTCCACTTGTTCATCACCATTTCACATTGTGTTGTTTCTTGGTTGTATTAGTCGAGTGTATAAACGTGATGTAAGGCCCTGCATTCCTTGGTTTCTTAATATACCGATTAAAGGATGTTTGGGAATCACCTGAACTTTATACATTTAATATTCATTAATTGAAGAACAGGAGTTAAAGGAGCTACGTCTTACCTCCTGTTCTTCAATTAATGGAACAGGAACAAAGCTACAGAAATTTTCCTCGTACGCGATCCACCGCCGGCTCCTCTGACAATTCCCACTGGTTTCTGTTTTAAAGTATATTGTGCATGTTGCATAGTGGTACTATTCTTTCTAGCATTAAACATTGTATTGCCCTTCTCCAGGTTAAAACGTCTGTCCCATTCCTCCTTCGAGGAGAGTTAAGAGAATATCAGCACATAGGACTGGAGTGGCTAGTTACCATGTACGAAAAGAAACTAAATGGGATCCTGGCAGATGAAATGGGTCTTGGAAAAACTATTCAGACGATCTCCTTGCTTGCTCATCTGGCTTGTGACAAAGGTTTGTGATTTCTCTGAGAAAGGTTGATAATTAGAACTCAAGCACATTTATTTAAAAAGCACACCATTTTTTATTTTATTTTTTTACAGATAACTGGGGCCCTCACCTGATCATTGTTCCAACTAGTGTCATTCTTAACTGGGAAATGGAATTTAAACGGTGGTGTCCCAGCTTCAAGATCCTCACTTATTACGGGTCCCAGAAAGAACGCAAACTTAAGAGACAGGTGAGGCAATGGCACCCAGCCCTCTGATATAGCTCTGTGTCATTTTAAGTATATTGTGTACATACACCCTGGACCTGCTCTTTCTAGAAGAGTCACATTTTGGGAATCCGTGGCCTGATCCGTCTGTCACCCCCCAGGGCTGGACAAAATTCAACGCTTTCCACGTTTGCATTACATCATACCAGTTGGTGCTGCAAGATCACACGGCCTTCCGCAGGAAGAATTGGAGGTACCTCATCCTAGATGAGGCTCAGAACATTAAGAACTTCAAGTCTCAACGCTGGCAAAGTCTGCTTAATTTTAACAGGTGAGCGGCATAGCTTGTCAGTTTCTATTTCATTCAACAGAACGTAATGTCTCAGGTTTTGTGGTTTCAATTTATGTGGTTTTACTGAGTTCCCTCTCCCTCCCAGTCAGAGGCGGCTGCTGCTTACTGGGACTCCACTGCAGAATTCATTGATGGAACTTTGGTCTCTTATGCACTTTCTGATGCCTCACGTCTTCCAGTCTCACCGCGAATTCAAGGAGTGGTTTTCAAATCCATTGACTGGCATGATTGAAGGCAGCCAGGAGTACAACGAGGGATTAGTGCGCAGACTTCACAAGGTGAGAAAAGGGAAGGCTGGTGACGGTTTTAAGCCATTATGTTTCTTATTCTTTGAATTTTAAATGACGTAAGGAGAGGCATTGTAGAATAACATCTCCGCTTTGGTAAATTGTAAAGTGCAGCAGGTAACAATATTATTTTCCGTTCTGACACCTTGAAATGTGTATTTGGAATCATCGCCCCAAGCTAGCACTACTTTTACTAAATGGTTACTTTTACTTAATCTTTCTGCTAGAGCGTTACAGAATATGGTAGTGGTGTCTCAAGCGCACTGCATGTAGCATTGCCCTCGGTTAATATCCTGGTTTCATTTTTAAAAAATGTTTTAGATTTTACATCTTCACACCTCCTGGGTACTCTGCCGTGTGCCAAATAGTAGAAACGGGTAAATAAAATAATTTACTTTGCAGCTTTATCCTACCCTTTTATTATTCAGCCAGTTAGAAAGTTGCGAGAAGTAAATCGTTAAGCCTGTCACGAGACTATTGCCAGTGTGTCTGAATTCTTCTATTAAAATAAACACTGACATCAAATTAAACTTTCCGTGTTATCATTTATTAAACATAGTGACTGTGAATGTACTAATAGGAGTTTGTTGTAAATGCGATAAGTGTAAGATAGTATGAAAGGCCTTTTTCATTTTGGCCACTGGGGGGACAGACATAACTATGAGAACAAAATTCTCTTTAACAGAAACCAGACACTCCTAAGCAAATTTGCAATTGAGGTTTAAGTGATTTAACCACCACTTTTAAAGGAAATGGTGCTTACCTGCTTAACTCTCCACACAGTTGGAGATCCCAGGATGCCTTTTTATGGAAAGAACTAAAGATTTGGAGGACTGAGCAACAGGCCTTCAATTAAATGTGTTTTGTCCTCTTCCTAGGTGCTGCGCCCCTTTCTTCTGCGTAGGGTTAAGGTGGATGTGGAAAAACAGATGCCCAAAAAGTATGAGCATGTGATTTACTGTCGCTTGTCCAAGCGACAGCGCTTCCTTTATGATGACTTCATGTCACAGGCAGCGTGAGTATTGATCAAAGGGTTATTTTATTTTTCAGCTATAAATTGAATGACCTATCACAGCCCTGCTCTTCCCTCTCCTTAATGTTCATGATACGATAATTAGGCAGGTTCCTAGAATACATCTAACACCAACATAAGGAGAGGATGTCACCCCATGGCTTGTTTAACATTTTCCCCCCCTCTCTCCTTACAGCACCAAAGAGACCCTGGCTAGTGGACATTTTATGAGTGTGATCAACATCCTTATGCAGCTCCGTAAAGTGTGTAACCACCCAAACCTATTTGATCCTCGCCCAATTCACTCTCCTTTTATTACAAGCACTATATGTTACAGCATACCATCACTTGTACTGCAAGCTCTGCATCGTCACCCGCTCCAGGCAGGTACAGGGCCCGGGCTTTTAGTGATGAGGTAGTTGTGTTTTTAGGTGGTTAACTGTGTTCGTTGCTGTGCAGACGATGAATGATTTTTATTTATTTTTTTGAGGGAATTTGATGTAAAAATGTGTGTATGTAGTTTGAGGAATAATTTGGACCTAAATATTGGGATACAGGCTGGGTGAAGTTGTCCTCATTCTACCCTTCCTCCTAGCATGTGGACATGTCCATGTTTGACCTGGTTAACAAGGAGGGCAAAGTTTGCCGCTACGAGAGTGAAGTTTTTCTACCCCGGTACAAACCTGCACGTGCGCTCATTCAAGAGATAGCAGATTCTCCCGAACTGCCTCCACGACCTCGCCCCCTTCGCATGAGAGTTAACAGGTCCGTTATGTTGATGCATTGCTGTATTGGCTATTGTGAGGAATGAAATGGTAAATCTCTCCTACTAGGGGACATCAGAATTTTTGTAACAACTTTTAGATCTAAGGGCCGAATGCGGTGTGCAGGTGGACCAGTTTGCATCCAAGACTATGGTTGAGATCCCTGCGGTTGAAAATTCTGTGCAGACATATAATTTAATGTGGCGTGTTAAGAGCCAAGTAGCAGGAATTTACCTTGCCTTTTAGATTTCTTATGGTAATTTAAACTAGTGGTACCTCGTGGCCTGGTAGGAGTGGAAGTGAAACGGCAGACAGTCCTGCTCACATATGCCACAATCATCCTACCAACAATTGGGACACCCCAGATTTAAGTATACTATTAGTCAGAATTTTAGTTTTTTGGGTTTTCCTGTGATGTGCGAGTTTCATTTCATTTGTGTGTGTGCAGTTATTAACCACTTTTTTTCTTCTGTCCCTTAGGATGGTCCAACCGGTCCCTAAAACAGATTCCAAAAACGTTGTTGTGGTGAACAATTCTTGTCCAATACAAAAATCTGTAGATCCGCTACCCTGCACTACAGTCCCTTCTTTGCCTTCTGCTTCTCCTCCGGTGTCCCAACCATGCTCCTCTTCAGTGGACCCATCAATTCAAGTGCCGCCCAGCCCAGGTAAGCTGGAGTAAGGAATAAATGAAAGCTTTTGACAGGCAGATTGAATATTCTCCTTCTTATTCCTATTAACTTTCTATCCTTAGTGGCCCCTTCATTGGCTCAGAATTCTGCAGGATCTTTGCCAACTGTTGCTCCTGGTACAATACGACCGCCTGTTCTAAGCTCCCAGCCTGGGATCAACCCACAGCAGAGACTAATTTTGACCCCTGACATGCAGGCTCGACTACCTTGTGAGTACATTTTTGAAGACTATGGTCATTTTCTAAATACGAATGTTTGTTATGGGCATTGAGACTGTTTTTCTTTTTGCAGCAGGGGAAGTTATTAGCTTATCGCAGCTTGCATCAATGAGTGGACGCCCTCTCCAAGCTCCAGCAGTCAGTAAACCTCTAACATTACAGTTGCAAGGTGCCAAACTCACACTAAGTGGAGCTCAAGTCAGACAGTTGGGTATGGGCCAGCCTCGGCCACTGCAAGGTGAGTTCTGTGTTCTGTACCAGTTTGTCTAATATTTTTTTTTCATATTTCATGTTACTTGTTGGCTTCAATTCTAACGCAATCTCCTTTATGGCTCTCCTCTCCCAGTGCAACCACAATGTCCTCTTTTTACCTATTTGTTCTTATATTGAATTCTCTACCGTATCCATGGTTAATCTTTATTTCAGCTTCCTTTTATTTGCTTTTTTCCTCTTTCTGATGCTACTTCTGATTGTGTCTGCTACAGGAAATGTACTTCACTTGGTGTCTTCTGGCGGTCAGCACCACTTGCTGAGCCCGCCAGCCCAGCTTGCTCTTATCCAGGCTTTGGCTCAGCAAACGGCACCCGCTGTTCCTCCTACCTCTCCACAGGTTGTGCAGGGAGCAGGTGCAACTCCGCTTGGGGTTCAGACGATCTCTCTGCAATCTCTTCCTCATTCACTAATCACAGGTGCCAACCTCCCTGTACCCCCTACGCCTGGCACGCCATCTGGGCAGGGTAAGTTTGTCTGCAAAACCTCCAGCTCCATATGTATTGTGTTTAATTGCTCTTAAAATCTCGATAAGGCAAAAAAATAGCTTAATTGGCAGAATCAATTTGTCAAGTTAATTGTCTTTCCGTAAGTGGAAGCTTGCAGTGTATGAATATGCAGGTTTCCATTCATTTGTCCTGGTCGTGGTTTAGATGGATATTGGAAATCTGCTTCTGCAGTGCTAGAGTTTCTTATAACCAACAGTAACTTCACTTTCTTTAGCTTTTGGGTCCACTCCATTTGACTTACCCTGTCTGTGCATGTCACCCAGGTTTAAGTTGGCCAGTGTGATGGAGGAAAGACGTACGCGTTTCTTTTCTATTGCTTTCTATTGCTTCCTTCTCTTGCGGCTTTTGCACTAATACATTTCAGTGTGTTTTCTGAGCCAATTACGGTTGGGATGTCCCTTGCCCTGCATTTCATTACCCTCTTTATCTTGCAATAAGTCTGCATTATTTCTGTTGTTTCTACCTCCCACTATCCTTGTTTAAATTTTAAACTCGTTTACATTTGTGACCATAAATCTACTTCCATTTTTTTATTGCAGTACCAGCTTCAGGTGTAGTAAAAATTGTAGTGAGACAAACAGCACGTGATGTTCCTACACCAGCACAGTGTCCAACCCTGGCTTCTTCTATGCACTTGCCCCCGACCCCAGTCCGTCCTTTCTTACGGGTTTTACCAGGCTCTTTGACTGAGTCCGCTGGTGTGCGAGGAGGCAATGGGGAGAAAGCAGGTACGGTTAACAATATATACATATGATGAAAATGACTGCCACCAGCATTCAGTGGAGACTGATCTTTGTTTTTCTCTGCAGCTCCCATGGTTTCAACCTCTGGTCTCCCATTGGCTGCCAACCCGCTTCTTATGGTTTCATCGTCTTTGACTTCAAGACTTCCGTCACCAGTTACAAATCCACTTAGTCCTCTCCTTAACCATACTATGACTGCCACAGCTGAGAATATTGGAACGCCAGGCGTGGCACTTCGTTTGTTGGCAACAGGGACGTCTCCTCTTCAGCTAACAAACCATAATCACTCTTCTCCTTTAGCACACACGCAGAGCCCTGCCCTTTCAAATTGTCCAATGCAAAACCCTGCTATGCTGCACAGTTCCACCTGCCAAGCGGTTATATCTGCCTCTACTCCATGTCCAGGCTTACGGAAGACTTCTGACTCTGAGACAAATTCCACCATGGGAATAGCATCTAGCGATGAACAGTTTTCTCACACTGTCTCTAATGGGAATATGCTCACACCTTCTGTTGTCCTTTCATCAAGTCCAGTAACGAAAGAGCCTCCAGATGCTGTTGTATCACAAACCACCTTGCTACCCACTCTGTGCATTCCTGGCACCAGCTCAGAACCTGGATTGTGTGTCAATCCGTTGCTTAATAACTTGTCTCACAACGCCACTTCTGCTCCTGTTCTTTCCAATCATGCTGCAAATACTCCCAAACCTCCAACCTACAATCTCAGTTTATTGCCTGCAATCATTACCAATCCTGTTTCCTCCACCTCCTCTAACTGTAACCCAGTGCCTACACGCTTTCTAACCAGTTCAGTCTCCCTTCTTGCACTTTCTTCTCTCCCCTCTACCCAAAATGCAGCCACCCCAATTCTGTACTCTCATCCCAATGGAAGTCCAGTACCCCCTTCATTTTTGTCACATGTGTCCCCTGGGCCTGCACAGCTTCCTATGACAATATCTCCACCTACTACCATGCCTCCTACAATATCTGCTCACATACCTAGTTCATTGTCTACCACCCAGTCTAATACCCTACCCTCATTAGTTGTCAATACTACTGCTACCTTGCCTTCAGTCTCTGCAAATTCCTCTGTTAATTTGCCTACACTGGCTGCTTCTGTGCCTACCCCTTCTTCAGTAGCAACAGCTGTTTCTGTCCCACTTCCTACCATGGTAGCTTCTGCTTCTGGCAGTCTTCCCTTGATTTCTGCATCTCCTATGTCTCCCTCTCTGTATTCTCTTGCTTCACCTGCATCACTATCTATACCACTAGCATTTACAAATACTCCCTTGCCTGTGCTTGACGCATCTGCTTCTTTGCCTGTCCAGCTCCCATCTTCTCCCCTGCCTGTACAGGCCTCCTCGGCTCCACTGCCTCTCCAGCTCCCATCTTCTCCCCTGCCTATCCAGGCCTCCTCGGTTCCACTGCCTCTTCAGCTCCCCTCGGCCCCCCTGCCTGTCCAGGCCCCCTCGGCCCCCCTGCCTGTCCAGGCCCCCTCGGCTCCCCTTTTTTTTGCCTTCCTCTGGATCAACAGTTAGGCAGGAAATGAGGATATTGCTAGATGGGTTGGACTGGATGGACATGTCTTTATTCAACCTCAAATACTATACATTTGACCTAGTGCCTTTTTAATCTTTCCAATAGCCTTGAGCATATTTGATATCTGTCAAATGTGCTCCCCAACCTGTGGTTAATGTTATTAAACCCAGGTCTTCTAACAATCTTCCTCCTGTCAATTTTTCTACTCTTGTCCACCAATTTAGTAAGTCTTTTTAGCTTCGCTAGGATCTTTAATATCCATCTTAGATTGAATAGCGGATTTTTTACCGTCCTCAAAAGGAAGTTCTGAGGTCTCATTTCCCATCCCGGCCATTCTACCATTGGGTTCGCTGACGACATATGGCCCAGTCTCTTCAGACATTCTTTCACCGAAATCGTAGGAGTTTCCATTATCTTCTCAATATTCTGTATCAAATCTCAACACTTTTGTTGGGGCAAATTAATCTTGTTCAGTTTCTTCATAAGAAGATCCCCCCCAAAAATAACTCTTGCGATAGAACAAGCTGTGTTTTTCAATGTTATCTAACAGAGTAGGGGTGGATAATATTTTACTACTACATTTTAATGCTATTTGTTTTCTTTTTGCAAGGGCTAGAATGGTGTAAAAATAATGAAATATCTGAATTCCCAGCTTATTTCTGCCACTAAATCTACTGATTCTTTTGTTAACACCATTGGAGATCTGTAACACCTTAAACAAGACAAACACGCACCATTCCCAGGGCCCCCACAAAAACACTGCCCATAACCCCCCCCCACACACCTTACCGAGGGCACCCACACCTTACACAGGGTCACTCCAAACACCTTATTTAGGCCCCCCACAAACACCTTAAGCAGGGCAAAACACACCACTTCCAGGACCCCACCACACACACCTTACCCAGGGCCCCCACACACACCTCACACAGGGCCACCACACACACCTCACACAGGGCCACCACACACACCTCACACAGGGCCACCACACACACCTCCCCCAGGGCCCCACACATTCACCTTACCCAGGGCCCCACACATTCACCTTACCCAGGGCCCCCCACATTCACCTTACCCAGGGCCCCCCACATACACCTTGGCCAGGGCCCCCCACCTCACCCAGGGCCCCCCACATACAGTTCCCCGTCTCTTTGCCCAGTGATTTTCTCGCTGTCACTGTAACCGTGTTCCCAGCACCTTCCTCTCCCTCCCCCCACGGGGCCTGAACAAGGAACCGGTCTCATTGACTGCACAGTCCGAACCTTCCCCGCTCACCTGCTCCTGCTCCGACTCATACTCCTCATCGTCATTACTAAGAGACAGCGCCATGTCCCCTCTCCCTAGTCGAGATTAGTGGCAGAAAGAAATAAAGCTGGGAATTCCAGAATTTCATTATTTTTACACCATTTAGCTCCTTTGCAAAAAAAGGAAACACAAACATAGCATGATTTAAAATTGTAGTAAAGTTAAATATATCCACCCCTTACTCTGTTAGAGCGTAACTAAATAAGTGAAAAAAACACAGCTTGTTCTATCGCAGAGTTTTTTGGGGGGATCTTCTTATGAAGAAACTGAACAAGATTCATTTGCCCACCCCCAACAAAAGTGTGTTGAGATTTGATACAGGAAATATTGAGAAGATAATGGAAACTCACGTTCAGTGAAATAAAATTTGTGAAGTAAATGAAAATCAAATAAAGTTGTGTGTAAGAATTGAACCCCCCCCAGTAGTTGGTGTGAAAAGATAATGAAATGAAAGCATGGTGGTTGAAAGGAATGTCCTGAAGAGACTGGGCCATATGTACGTCAGCAAAAACAATGGTAGAATGGCCGGGATAGGAAATGAGACCTCCAGAACTTCCTTTTGAGGACGGAATTTTAAAAAATCCGACTATTCAATCTAAGATGGATATTAAAGATCCTAGCGAAGCTAAAAAGACTTACTAAATTGGTGGGGGACAAGAGTAGAAAAATTGACAGGAGGAAGATTGTTAGAAGCCCTGGGTTTAATAACATTAACCACAGGTTGGGGGGAGCACATTTGGAGGATATCAAATATGCTCAAGGCTATTGGAAAGATTAAAAAGGACACTAGGTCAAATGTATAGTATTTGAGGTTGAATATAAAGACATGTCCATCCAGTCCAACCCATCTAGCAATATCCTCATTTCTGCACTAACTGTTGATCCAGAGGAAGGCAAAAAAAAAAAAAATTCCCAAGTGGCAATGGGAGAATTTCCCTGGACCAACTTTACTTTATGATCAATACCAGTAACTTGATAACATTCTTTGTTTGCAAAACTCATCCGCTTTTTATTAAACTGACCAATGAACTGCCCATAACAACGTCCATGGAAGACAGTTCCATAGCTTTACCGTTCTCACAGTGACAAACCCTTTCCCAACTTACTTTATGTATCAATACCAGTAGTAACTTGTAACATTCCTTGTTTGTAGAAACTCATCCAGCTTTTATTAAACTGACCAATGAACCTGCCATAACAACGTCCACTGGAAGGACCAGTTCATAGCTTTACCGTTCTCACAGTGAAAAACCCCTTTCCCAACTCTACTTAATGTATCAAAACCAGTAACTTGTAACATTCCTTGTTTTGTAGAAACTCATCCAGTTTTTATTAAAACTGACCAATGAACCTGCCATAACAACGTCCGCTGGGAAGACAGTTCCATAGCTTTACCGTTATCACAGTGAACAACCCTTTCCCAACTCTACTTTATGTATCAAATATCAGTAACTTTTAACATTCCTTGTTTGTGAGAAAACTCATCCAGCTTTTTATTAAACTGACCAATGAAACTGCCATAAAACAGTTCACTGGAAGACAGTTCCATGCTTTACCGTTCTCACAGTGAAAAAAAACCCTTTCCCAACTTGAAGCCTAAACCTTTTATCTTCAAGTCTTAAGGATGTCCTCGTGTCCTTCTGACATTGTTATTGGTGAACAATGTCCCAGATAGTTTATTGTATGGCCCGTTAATGTATTTATACACAGTAATCATATCCCCACGCAAGCGCCTTTTCTCCAGCGTACATAATTGTAACTTTTCCAGTCTCTCTTCATATTCAAGCTCCCAATCCCATAATTAATTTAGTTGCCCTTCCTGAACTCTTTCCATTTCAAAGAAGATGTCTTTTTATACACAGGATTCCAAAATTGCACTGTATATTCCAAATGAGGCCATACCAATGCTTTGTAAAGAGGGAGAAAAACATTTTTCTCCCTTGAATCATACGTCTTTTTATACAAGACAATATCCGGAGATAAGGGCATATGGGAAGCTATATGAAAATGTTTCATACAATGCTATAGCAGTAGCCTACGGTATCTAAAAAAGACAAGGAGGAAGAAGAGTAGGACACTACAAAGAAGAGGATTCCCTATTCTATCGAAAAAAATCTGTTGAGCTGTTTTACGCATGCCAGGTACTTGAAAATGTAGTGGCAGAAGGCGCATAGATCCAGGAGAATGGTGTTTACATGTGATGTATTCGAGCTAATATGTCAAAATGGGGGAACTCCTCATATCAACCTCATGGCAACAGACAGAGACACAGTGCAGAGACTTAATTCCAGAAATCCAGATTCACAAGCGTGTACACAGACGCATTAGCACAGGATTGGTCGACTCTCCTTCTTTACCAATGATTTTGGGGTCCTAAAGAAGATAAAGGACATAACGATACTTCATTTTAGCCAAGGAGGCCCATGGTTTCTCATTGTTGACGTCCCTGCATGTGAAAAACCATTGAAAATCAGATGTCTCCAGGTTGGCTTTACCAGGGTCCATTGGATTATCAGCTGCTGAAACAATCTTAATTTGAAGGCATGGAGACTGAGAGGCTAAAATGATCTAATTTGGTTTGCAAGAGGATATTATAGTGTGGGGAGAATTCTTACAAATCTGTAAAAATCAGAAATAGATATGGGAGAAGTTAGATTGATGATGTTCTAGTTGTCAAGTTCCCCTTCCTAGGAGTACAAAAAGATTGAACAGCAGCACATTGAAAGGAAAGTGTCTGCCATATTGGCATTAATGG
Organism: Hymenochirus boettgeri; assembly: GCA_019447015.1. Classification (NCBI taxonomy): domain Eukaryota; kingdom Metazoa; phylum Chordata; class Amphibia; order Anura; family Pipidae; genus Hymenochirus; species Hymenochirus boettgeri. The sequence continues at coordinate 113,562 of JAACNH010000494.1, read as the reverse complement.
ATAAAGTTTCGGCTGCTGATAACCTTGTCATAAGGTTTTTTTATGGAATTAATTAGAACCAAGCCATAAGTGAAGCTCTTGTCCGCATGGTGTTGACCTACGTGTTGCAGGCATAACCTGAAAACGTTTGAGCCAATGGAGTCTGCTTCAATAGAATTAACCCTTAAAGTGGTTTTATTAGCGGCCGTTACCTCCGCAGCTGAGTTGCAGAGTTGGCGGCTCTATCAGCTAGAGGGCGAGGCAATTCCACAAGGCTTAAAATCTCACTCTAAAAGGTCAGTTTGCACTTGGCATTAAGTATAAATTGTGGGACCTTGTAATTAGACAGGTGGTGCCTTTTCAAATCACGGCCAATCAGCTGAATTTACCACAGCTGCAGAAACATCTCCAGGATGATTTGAGCTCAAGGCAGTGAATACTTATGTACATGGTTGTTTTTGTGTGTGAATTATTTAATTAATTTGCCCAAAACCTCAAGCAACTCTCACGTTATGGGTGTTAATTGATTTTGAGGAAAAAAAATTTAGAATTAATTTGGAACCATTTTGGAATATAAGGCTGTGAACCAAACAACTGTGGCAATTATGAGCTTTGAATACTTTCTGTATATACTGTAGTCTTATATACAACCTCTAATACTATGTTACTATGTAATGTTATACAGACATTATGGGTTAGGGTATAAGGTGGTTGGACTAGATGGAGTTGTATGTTTATACACCTCCAATACTATGTTACTATGTAACTTTTATACAGACATTATGGGTAGGGTTAAAGGTTGGACTAGATGGATGTATGTCTTTATACAACCTCCATTACTGTGTTATATGTAACTGTTATACAAACATTATGGGTAGGGTATAAAGGTTGGACTAGATGGATTGTATGTCTTTATACAACCTCCAATACTTGTTACTATGTAACTGTTATACAGACATTTGGGTAGGGTTAAAAGGTTGCTAGATGGACGTATGTCTTTATAACACCTCCGATACTATGTTACTATGAACTGTTATACAGACATTATGGGTAGGGTTATAAGGTTGGACTAGATGGACGTATGTCTTTATACAACCTCCAATACTATGAGTTACTATGTAACTGTTTATAAGACATTAGGGTAGGGTATAAAGGTGGACTAGGATGGACGTATGTCTTTATAGTCCTCAGATACTATGTTACTATGTAACCGTATATAGACATATGGGTAGGTATAAAGGTGGACTAGATGGACGTATTGTCTTTAGTAACCTCCGATACTATGTTACTATGTAAAACGTTATATAGACATTATGGGTAGGGTATAAAGGTTGGACTAGATGGGACGTATGTCTTTATATAACCTCCAATACTATGTTACTATGTAACTGGTATATAGACATTATGGGTAGGGTATAAAGGTTGGACTAGATGGAACGTATGTCTTTATATAACCTCCAATACTATGTATATGTAACTGTTATATAGACATTATGGGTAGGGTATAAAAGTTGGACTAGATGGACGTGTGTCTTTATAAACCTCCAATACTATGTTACTATGTAACTGTTATACAGACATTATGTGTTAGGGTATAAAGGTTGGACTAGAGGACGTATGTTTTATACAACCTCCAATACTATGTTACTATGTAACTGTTATACAGACATTATGGGTAGGATATAAGGTTGGATAGAGGACGTATGTCTTTATATAACCTCCATACTATGTTACTATGTAACCGTTATATAGACATTATGGGTAGGGTATAAGGTTGGACTAGATGGACGTATGTCTTTATATAACCTCCAATACTATGTTACTATGTAACTGTTATACAGACATTATGGGTAGGGTTATAAAGGTTGGACTAGATGGACGTATGTCTTTATACAACCTCCAATACTATGTTACTATGTAACTGTTATACAGACATATGGGTTAGGGTATAAAGGTTGGACTAGACGGACGTATGGTCTTATACAACTCCAATACTATGTTACATATGTAACGTTATACAGACTTTATGGGTAGGGTTATAAGGTTGGACTAGATGGACGTGTGTCTTTATATAACCTCCAATACTATGTTACTATGTAACTGTATACAGACATTATGGGTAGGGTATAAAGGTTGGGACTAGATGGACGTATGTCTTATACAACCCTCAATACTATGTAACTGTTATACAGAATTAGGTAGGGTATAAAATTGGTTGGACTAGATGGACGTACGTCTTTATACAACCTCCATATATGTACTATGTAACTGTTATACAGACATTATGGGTAGGGTATAAAGGTTGGACTAGACGGAACGTATGTCTTTATACAACCTCCAATACTATGTTACTATGTAACTGTTATACAGACTTTAGGGGGGGGTATAAAGGTTGGATAGATGGAGTGTGTCTTTATACAACCTCCAATACTATGTTACTATGTAACTGTTATACAGACATTATATCCTACCCATAATGTCTGTATAACAGTTACATAGTAACATAGTATTGGAGGTTGTATAAAGACATACGTCCATCTAGTCCAACCTTTATACCCTACCCATAATGTCTGTATAACAGTAACATAGTAACATAGTATTGGAGGTTGTATAAAGACATACGTCCATCTAGTCGCAAGCCCCCAACCTTTATACACTACCCTACCCATAATTTCCTGTATAACAGTTACATAGTATTGGAGGTTTGTATAAAGACATACGTCCATCTAGTCCAACCTTTTACCCTCCCATAATGTCTGTATAACAGTTACATAGTAACATAGTATTGGAGGTTGTATAAAAACACACGTCCATCTAGTCCAACCTTATAACCCTACCCATAAATGTCTGTATAACCAGTTACATATGTAACATAGTATTGGAGTTGTATAAGACCTACGTCCTCTAGTCCAACCTTTATACCCTAACCCATATAGTCTGTATAACAGTTTACATAGTAACATAGTATTGGAGGTTGTATAAAGACATAACGTCCATCTAGTCCAACCTTTATACCTACCCATAATGTCTGTATAACAGTTACATAGTAACATAGTATTGGAGGTTATATAAGACATACGTCCATCTAGTCCAACCTTATACCCTACCCATAATGTCTTTAACAGTTACATTAACATAGTATGGGAGGTTTATAAAGACATACGTCCATCTAGTCCAACCTTATATCCCACCCATAATGTCTGTATAACAGTTACATAGTAACATAGATGGGAGGTTGTATAAAACATACGGTCATCTAGTCCAACCTTTATACCCTACCCATAATGGTCTGTATAACAGTTACATAGTAACATAGTATTGGAGGTTTATAAAGACACTACGTCCATCTAGTCCAACCTTTATACCCTACCCATAATGTCTATATAACCTTACATATTACATAGTATTGGAGGTTATATAAAGACATACGTCCATCTAGTCCAACCTTTATACCCTACCCATAATGTCTGTATACAGTTACTAGTAACATAGTATTGGAGGTTATATAAAGACATACGTCCATCTAGTCCAACCTTTATACCCTACCCTAATGTCTTATAACGTTTACATGTAACATAGTAATGGAGGTTATAAAGACATACGTCCATCTAGTCCAACCTTTTAACCTACCCATATGTCTATATAACGGGTTTACATAGTAACATAGTATCTGGAGGATTAAAGACTACTCCATCTAGTCCACCTTTATACCCTACCCATAATGTCTGTATAAACAGTTACATAGTACTCATAGTATTGGAGGTTGTATAAAGACATACGTCCATCTAGTCCAAACCTTTATACCCTACCCATAATGTCTGTATAACAGTTCATAGTAACATAGTATCGGGAGGTTGTTATAAAGACATACGTCCATCTAGCAACCTTTATACCCTACCCAAATGTCTGATATAACAGTTACATAGTAACATAGTATTGGAGGTTGTATAAAGACATACGTCCATCTAGTCCAACCTTTATACCCTACCCATAATGTGTATAACAGTTACATATTAACAAGTATGGAGGTTTATAAAGACATACTCCATCTAGTCCAACCTTTAACCCTACCCATAATGTCTGTATAAGTTACAATAGTAACATAGTATTCGGAGGTGTATAAACAATACAACTCCATCTATCAACCACCTTTATACCCTACCCATAATGTCTGTATAACAGTTACATAGTAACATAGTATTGAGGTTTATAATAACGAACATACAGTCATATAACGAAAAGTATTCATAAGCTACATATTTGCCACAGTTGTATTGGTTCACAGCCATTATATCAAAATGGTTCACAATTAATTCTAATATTTTTTTTCCTCAAAATCAACTTAACATACCCACTAACGTGAGAGTTTGCTTGAGGGTTTTGGGCAAATTAATTTAAATAATTTCACACATCAAAAAAACACTGTACATAGTATTCACTGCCTTTGAGCTCAAATCTCCTGGAGATGTTTCTGCAGCTGTGGTAAATTCAGCTGATTTGGCCGTGATTTGAAAAGCACACACCTGTCTAATTACAAGGTCCCACAATTTATACTTTAATGCCAAAGTGCAAACTGACCCTTTTAGAGTGAGATTTTAAGCCTTGTGGAATTGCCTCGCCCTCTAGCTGATAGAGCCGCCAAACTCTGCAACTCAGCTGCGGAGGTAACGGCCGCTAATAAAACCACTTTAAGGGTTAATTCTATTGAAGCAGACTCCTTGGCTCAAACGTTTTCAGGTTATGCCTGCAACACGTAGGTCAACACCATGCGGACAGAGAGCTTCACTTAATGGCTTGGTTCTAATTAATCCATAAAAAAACCCTTATGACAAGGTTATCAGCAGCGAAACTTTTCCATTATGCCAATATGGCAGACACTTTCCTTTCATGTGCTTGCTGTTCAATCTTATTTGTACTCCTAGGAAGGGGAACTTGCAACTAGAACATCATCTAATCCTAACTTCTTCCAATCTATTTCTGATTTTTTTACAGATTTGTAAGAATTCTCCCCACACTATAATATCCTCTTGCAAACCAAATTAGATCATTTTAGCCTCTCAGTCTCCATGCCTTCAAATTAAGATTGTTTCAGCACTGATACATCCAATGGACCCTGGTAAAGCCAACCTGGAGACATCTGATTTTCAATGGTTTTTCACATGCAGGGACGTCAACAATGAGAAACCATGGGCCTCCCCTTGGCTAAAATGAAGTATCGTTATGTCCTTTATCTTCTTTAGGACCCCAAATCATTGGTAAAGAAGGAGAGTCCGACCAATCCTGTGCTAATGCGTCTGTGTACAACGCTTGTGAATCTGGATTTCTGGAATTAAGTCTCTGCACTGTGTCTCTGTCTGTTGCCATGAGGTTGATATGAGGAGTTCCCCATTTTGACATATTAGCTCGAATACATACACATGTAAACACCATTCTCCTGGATCTATGCGCCTTCTGCCACTACATTTTCAAGTACCTGGCATGCGTAATAACGCTCAACAGATTTTTTTCGATAGAATAGGGAATCCTCTTCTTTGTAGTGTCCTACTCTTCTTCCTCCTTGTCTTTTTTAGATACCGTAGGCTACTGCTATAGCATTGTATGAAACATTTTCATATAGCTTCCCATATGCCCTTATCTCCGGATATTGTCTTGTATAAAAAGACGTATGATTCAAGGGAGAAAAATGTTTTTCTCCCTCTTTACAAAGCATTGGTATGGCCTCATTTGGAATATACAGTGCAATTTTGGAATCCTGTGTATAAAAAGACATCTTCTTTGAAATGGAAAGAGTTCAGGAAGGGCAACTAAATTAATTATGGGATTGGGAGCTTGAATATGAAGAGAGACTGGAAAAGTTACAATTATGTACGCTGGAGAAAAGGCGCTTGCGTGGGATATGATTACTGTGTATAAATACATTAACGGGCCATACAATAAACTATCTGGGACATTGTTCACCAATAACAATGTCAGAAGGACACGAGGACATCCTTAAGACTTGAAGATAAAAGGTTTAGGCTTCAAGTTGGGAAAGGGTTTTTTTTCACTGTGAGAACGGTAAAGCATGGAACTGTCTTCCAGTGAACTGTTTTATGGCAGTTTCATTGGTCAGTTTAATAAAAAGCTGGATGAGTTTTCTCACAAACAAGGAATGTTAAAAGTTACTGATATTTGATACATAAAGTAGAGTTGGGAAAGGGTTGTTCACTGTGATAACGGTAAAGCTATGGAACTGTCTTCCCAGCGGACGTTGTTATGGCAGGTTCATTGGTCAGTTTTAATAAAAACTGGATGAGTTTCTACAAAACAAGGAATGTTACAAGTTACTGGTTTTGATACATTAAGTAGAGTTGGGAAAGGGGTTTTTCACTGTGAGAACGGTAAAGCTATGAACTGGTCCTTCCAGTGGACGTTGTTATGGCAGGTTCATTGGTCAGTTTAATAAAAGCTGGATGAGTTTCTACAAACAAGGAATGTTACAAGTTACTACTGGTATTGATACATAAAGTAAGTTGGGAAAGGGTTTGTCACTGTGAGAACGGTAAAGCTATGGAACTGTCTTCCATGGACGTTGTTATGGGCAGTTCATTGGTCAGTTTAATAAAAAGCGGATGAGTTTTGCAAACAAAGAATGTTATCAAGTTACTGGTATTGATCATAAAGTAAAGTTGGTCCAGGGAAATTCTCCCATTGCCACTTGGGAATTTTTTTTTTTTTTGCCTTCCTCTGGATCAACAGTTAGTGCAGAAATGAGGATATTGCTAGATGGGTTGGACTGGATGGACATGTCTTTATATTCAACCTCAAATACTATACATTTGACCTAGTGTCCTTTTTAATCTTTCCAATAGCCTTGAGCAATTTGATATCCTCCAAATGTGCTCCCCCCAACCTGTGGTTAATGTTATTAAACCCAGGGCTTCTAACAATCTTCCTCCTGTCAATTTTTCTACTCTTGTCCCCCACCAATTTAGTAAGTCTTTTTAGCTTCGCTAGGATCTTTAATATCCATCTTAGATTGAATAGTCGGATTTTTTATAATTCCGTCCTCAAAAGGAAGTTCTGCTGAGGTCTCATTTTCCTATCCTCGGCCCATTCTACCATTGTTTTTGCTGACGTACCATATGGGCCCAGTCTCTTCAGACATTCCTTTCAACATCCAGCTTCATCATATTCTTTTCATAATTCCCGGGGGGGGGTTTCATTTTTTTCCCCTTCTATTCACGTCTTCATTAATCACACCTTTTTTACTTCCGGTGGAGTTTCCATTATCTTCTCAATATTTCCTGTATCAAATCTCAACAACACTTTTGTTGGGAGGGGGGGGGGCAAATGAATCTTGTTCAGTTTCTTCATAAGAAGATCCCCCCCAAAATATACTCTTGCGATAGAACACAAGCTGTGTTTTTTTCACTTATTCGTTACCTAACAGAGTAGGGTGGATAATATTTAACTTACTACAATTTAAATCGCTCATTTTGTGTTTCCTTTTTTTGCAAAAGGAGCTAAATGGTGTAAAATAATGAAATCATCTGAATTCCGCAGCTATTTATTTCTTTCTGCCACTAATCTCGACTATATTGGCAGGATCAATTTAATTTTTGCCATGCCAAAAGGCAGAACAAAAAATAATAAATAATAAACATGTTAGTATTAGAGGTTCACTGGTAGGGGGGAACATGGGTATCAAAATGGTAAATTAATATATGGACAGTAGTTTATAAAGGGGATATGGGTTTTTAGTCCCTTCAGAAGTCGATTGGGGAAGGATAAATGGATCATTTTGTGTGGGCAATTAGTCCCCAAAATAACACACTATAGTATGTCAAAGCTACAGTGTATTAGATCCTCTTTTTATGGGTCTCCCTTCCGCAAAACCCCGCACCGCCCCCCTCTCCCCTTAATCTATCTTGGGCACCTTCTACAGATGTTCTAGGTGCTTGCGGGGCTTTTATAGTCATGGTCTCGCTCTACGTGTTTTATTTCGCGAGCTTGGCTCTAGCTTTTTTTCAAGAGATATACAGGGGAAGGCCTTCACTCTAGTTCCAAATTGGGCTTTTAATATGCCTCTTATATTTGGCATTATCCACTGCTTGTTTCTATGGCATATACTTAATTGACAAAGAATAGTGAGAAGGTACAAATGGAAAATTTTAGTGATACGAATTGATAGAGGAATTTTGGGTAACTTTTTGCAAGGAACAGCCCCCCCTACCTCTATTACTCATGTCTTAAAAACAGAAAGGGAAGCTAAGATCAGATTAGGCGAACATCAGAGAGACTTATCATGATCATTACAAAAAAGGCCGCCTTCTCAGATACGAGACTCTCCCTGTAAGCGGGCAAAAAAGACACAATGTATCCTTATCGGCATTATAGTAGGCTCAATGATTGGAAGAGAAAGTTAAACCATCAAAAGAGGAGGTGCTATAAATAAGGCCTTATTAAAGAGGCAGCTTGGGGATTGACAGGCTGGTGCACAACTTTGAGTCCGATGATGGCATTAACACGAAGATTTGCCGGATCTAAATAGGCTTCCCCTTTAATACGGGGCCGCGTTCTTTTTCCTTGTACATATGGCTGGTATCTGTAGATATTCATTAGCCTTATACGAAGATTACTAGTCAGTTGGGGGGCCGTGGTGCTGGATGGCCGAGCTGAGGAGGAAGGCAAAGTCAGGAGGCTCCGCGCTCTAGTTCGCGGCATTAAAAAAAAAAGCATGGGCAGCAATTCTATAAAGGCATAGCCCATCGTCGACAGGACCGTACTCCGCGAAGACGGCTCAGGTCTCTACTCCCATAGCAGGCGGGGATCTCAGAGACATGCTTTGGGGCCACTGCGCGGAGACTCGGAGGCCCACGATATCGCTGCAGGGACGTCCGCCATGACAGTAGGGACACGTGCACTGCCGCAAGGGTCTACTCTTCTCTCCTCAATGACCGCGGGGCAGTCGCAGCCGCCGCCCGCCCCTATCAGCCCCTAACCTTCTGCAAGACTCACACTTCCTTCCGGCAAAGCAAAAACAAGGAGGTTACTAAGCCAGAGGATACTTTAAGTCCCCTTCCTCCGTGTTCTTCGGCTGTCCTTTCTAAGTTTCCTCGCATTTCTCTACGCTCCCTTACTTTGTGACTGCTTCCCTTGTTATGCGTTTGGGATCCTGCGAACACATTGAGTAGCGGAGCAGCGAGGTCAGGTGGAGGGCTCAAAAAAATAAGAAAATAAGTCCCTGATGTGAAAATGAGTAGTAAAGGGTAAGAAAAAAGTGTGGTGGTGGATGCCGGGGGGGGGGGCAAATCTAGACCTTTGTACCTCACACAGTGGTATCAGCACCTTTGTCAAATCCATTCTATGAGGAAAAAAAGAAGGGGGGAGAGGCCCAGCGGGCCTCATGGTCATAGCTCGCCTCTTAATGGGCTCCACTCTACAGACCTGGGGATGCCACACTCCATTTTCCCTATAGTGACCAATTACAATGCAGCCGCGGCTATTACATACGCTACCATCACAAAGAAGATGACGGGCTAATGCCAAAGCTAGACCACAGCTATATCGTCTATACCACATTGCCTGAACGGAAAAATCCACATTAATGGACAATCTAAAGCTAAAAACAGGGGTAGAGAACCCATAGAACATGACTTCAGCATTCCACTCTCGGCACATCACTCTCCAAAGCGGTCACACAAGGTGGCTTATTGACCATTCAAGGGGCTATTAGAGACCTGTAATAGGCAAGTGGGAGTATATGGAGAACCTGGCGTCGACACCAACAACATCTCCAGCATAACGTCTGAGCCTACGCAGTTAAATCGGTCCTATCAGATACACTACTTTAAATGACACAATCTCTCCATTATTAGCCACTTTTCTGGGTACGCTTAAACAACGAAAACCCCAATAGGAAATGGACAGGTCGGCACAGATCATCTATGCCCTAAAGTCCGTCTATGATAACCACCGGGATATAATCTGCAGAACTATCTACTACTTAGCACAGAAAAGAGGACTACGCTCGCTACCCGATATCGTAACTAGGGACTGATTCACTCACGAGGGAGCACCGTACAAATTACCCTCCCCGATCTGGCGCCATCGCACTCTAGGCTCGCGCAGGCTCACCTCTCGTTCCCTACTTCTAAGCTCTGAGGGCAATACCTTACAGATGGGGATTCGCCCTTTCAGCTCATAGTCGGCGACATAAGATGTGACATCCTATCCCATTCCCTGCGAACTACCCAGCGGGAGCTCTCACGTATTCTGCGAATCCCTTCAACTACCTCTCAATTAACTGCCTTAAGCTGCCCGAACCACGCAGCCTCCAACCTGGACAATCACAGCAACAGGGTTCCTAACCACGCGCCGGCTGTTGCCTAGAAACATTAGACACAGAACACTCATCGAGTACTCAGAGGTATCAATGGAACTGGTACAATCCTTTCAAGAAAACACAGGGAACATCAAGGTCGTCGGCAAGTTTTCTTCGCCTGGCGGTTCCCGTTGCCTAGGAGAGTAAAAACGGTAGTCCTATATTCGGGGCGTACCTACTGAGAGCAAACATAGGTACAAAATGCGGAGCCTTATCTTTCGCAACCTGTTCATCTCTTCGCCCCATCAGCCATGATATTATATTACTGCGACAATCAGGGTTGTCTGGTCTCCTGATATCTTCCCCATGTAGGAACGCAAGATAAAATCTGAAACTGCCGCGGACAGAAGGCTTTATAAATGATCCGTGATACTACAACAGTTAAAGTTTAATAACTAAACGAAAGTTAATGTCCAATATTTACGTATCTAATGTGGAAATGTATATTTGCTAAAATTGTGTCTGGTCTGGTTAAGTTTTTGGCAGTTTTATCTAATTGTTATATAAAACATGCCATACTCGTTCAAATGAAAAAGGAACCTGGGGTTTCAGTTTAGGGGTCTCTCCTCCTATGGCTGGCGGTAATAGCAGGGGACAACCCGGATTAATAGGTAGAGAGATTTCATACGCCACAAGATAGAAGTGGTAGGGCCAGGATGTAGTTACCAGTGTGGCAGCTAATTGAAATGTAATGTCTGGGGCGTTTTGCGCCTCTGTTTTTTTACCCCTCTCTTCCCTGCTCTTTCTTTCTGCACCCTTCCCAGGGCTACTTGGCAGTATATTAATAACACTGTGTACGTACCGGGCGGCCGGTGGTCCACCGCCCCTCCAACTGGAACTCAAGGTATTTATACGTATGACGAGATGGCTTTAAAGGAGGGTAAAAACAGTAAGATGCCAGTACTATCTCTTTAAATAGGCATATCCAATGCCACGCGCGTTCTCCATGCTCGCTACTCAAATAATGGGATATAATTTACCGCAAGGATTGACAGACAAAACCAAATCATATCAGACAGAAAGTGAACGCCTAGCTCCACCAAGCTGATTTCAGTAGACCCCTCAGCCCCTGGCCTCACCAAGCCTTCTTTCCGCAAACCTATTGGCCCCCTGTGAACAAGTATTTTCGCGGGCCCCCCCTCGCACCAACGTAACCTTGCATGAAGGTTCCCATGGAATCCGCAAGGATTGGGGGCGGTGGGGGAACGTATAGTACTCGCGACAAGAGCACTTGCTACCCCACGTTACCTCGGGCGGCTAAGGATTAAAGAACCCCGCTAATAGTACTGGTATGTGTCTGGAATATGAAGCCGACCCTGGTACCGTTTGTTATGTTTGCTTTTTATGGCTATTTTCATTTTTTTTTAATTTATTTTTGTTTGGACCCTGCACAGGTGGCTGGCTGCTCCGTTCGCTTCGCTGGCGGGGCTGTGGGCCGGGTGCCCGGGCCGGATAGCCGCCCTTAAACCTATAGACACTCGCAATCTCCTAAACAATGGCTAGGTACCCATAACACTTTCTTATCTGGCCTGTACGTGAATGGGACTGAAGCTTCTTCCGCGGTTCGCTAGAGGGCGGCTTCTATTCAGGAGGGCTATAACAAGAATCGCGGGCAGATCTATTCCTCAGGAAACATCATCAGCCAGGGCCTGACGCTTCGGCGATTTTATAAAATATCTATTACCATGCTCCCGACAAGTCTATGCGCACGGCTGGCTGACCCAGGATGGCTGCTACTGCTATCTTATCCACAAAAACAAAAAGACCTCCTTCGCACCTGCACCAACCAAAGGCCATACCATACCAGCAGTAAGGTAGATGCATTATATTACGGGAGGCACTACAAATGTAGATTGGTTTCTATAGTAATATCTACTAGCGCCCCCCAAACCCCAGGGCCAACTCTCGCTTCCTAAAAAAAAAAAACCTTCAGCTAGCTACTATATTGGATTGTCTGCGCCGAACCTTATTGTAGTGGGAGATTTTTAAACATGGTTCGCTCACAGAGACATGACAAACCACAATACACGACCGCAGAACCACCAGATAACATTGAGAAACACTATCTTAAGTTCTTAGCAGACAACTTATGGGCGTCGGCTTGAATGCCATCTGTATGGACACGTGAGAAAGAATTCTTGCTACGCAGTCGCGGCAGTTCACTTCTTGCTACTCTACGCGCCCTTCGCCCCCCATCAACATCCACAACCTCCCAACGTCCCGAATAGATTATACTTGGGTAATGCCGGCCGCGCTCTACTTCTCCGCAGTCTCCACTTTCCCAACATCTCCGCCTATCACCTGGTCCCAGACGCATCGCCCGATAACACTCACTATTAAACTCCAATCCTCACACAGTAAGAATTTGGTCAGTGGAGACTGAGTCCATGCTCAGAAACCCACTAGGTCAGTCAAGACGCTCCCCATATATTGAAGTAAAGGGCTTTCGACAGGCTGGGAATGGCTCCATTTATGTTTCAAAAATAACGGCCGTGGCTAGCATTCGTCTCTGTGGGAAAACCATTTTTTACTTTATAGCAAGGGCATTGAGCGTGCTTTATTATCTCAACTCGCAACAGGACAGATAAGGTCCCGGAGCGCTTTATCGGCATCAGTTCCTGGTGAGCCGGGGGGAACCAGACAGGGCTGTCCCCCCTTCTCCCTTTTAGGAGCGGCAAAAGATCAGAATGTACCGAACATATCACTGGCCGCACCCCTTCACAAAAACTTGCTACAAATTCTCTCTATCGCGGACGATGTTCTCTTTGACACTCACCTCAATGCACTATATACTCTACTCTCTACCGAACCCACACAGTCTGCCTATCAATATATGGTCTATTTTCTCTCAGGTCACAAAATTCTAGTAAATGAAGTAAACCAGAGGCACTAACCACTTAATATATGACTGAATCTAAAAATGACAGAAATCTAACCTCCTCAACTCAATTCCCATACTTCACATGGAATATAACTCATGGATAAAGCAGATTTTCATACGTACCTAGGGTAATAAATTACCTGGACCTAAGTCTCATAATCATATATCATCAAATTCCAGCCTCTTTTATCACACTATGCATAGATCTATTGTCACAATGGAAAATCCATATAATATCTCGGCTGGTTTTGGGAGGATTACCATATCAAATGCAATTAAAAATTACATACTGACCAAAATGAATATTACCTTATGTGTCCCGCATTTTAATAAGTGCCATGTCTCTATTATCTTTATCTACAATGGCAACGCTATATGAGAAAAAAAAAACATAGTGGATAAAGATCACAAAGGAATTATACCACTTTCCAAGACTCGTCTGCGCAGAAGAAGGTTCCACAAACTTTAGTCGTATGTCCTTACAGCCACAATAAACAATAAAGCCGCCACCATACCCGTAACGGGATATTCCTGCAACTCACTCAATTCGATAACTCTTTTATTACAAGGCCCACATCCCACGCGCAAGAATAGGTGATCAATATCCTCCATGGTACCCATATCCTCAACAGCTATCCCGCTCCAACCCGCGCCTACTCAACACACTCAATATATGTTAGCTTAGCAAGGCCCACGCAAGAAAGGTATCATATCCTCCATGTAGCCATACCTCAACACTGATCCCGCCAACCGGCCCCCACTCCAACACCAATCATATGTTACTTATAACAAAGGGCGCCACGCAAGAAAGTCTCATATCGGCTATCGCTTTCCGTTTACCATATCCTGTCTGAACCACTATCGGCCCGTCGGCAACGCCCCCGCACTGACCCAACACAAATATATGTTACTTCAAAGGCGCCTACGCAAGAAAGGTATCATATCCTTCCCTCTCCATGTAATCCATAGTCCTCAACACTATCCCTGCGCAACCTCCCCCACACTTCCAACACAAATATATGTTTAGCTTCAAAGGCCCCCACTGCAAGAAAGGTATCATTCTCTCATGTACCATATCTCCTTAACATCTATCCCGTACAACCTCACCCACTCCCCCAACAGCAAACGGATATGTTTACTTACAAAGGCCGCACGCAAGAAAGGTATCATATCCTCCATGTACCATATATCCTTACACACTAAATGGCCGCTCGCAACCCCTCCCCCCCACTGAAACATCCCACTCCAACCAAATATATTTTACTTAACAATGCCCAAGCGTCAAGGAAGGTATTTCATATCGGCTCCTATGTACCATATCCGTAACACATGTCCCTCCCAACCGCCGCCCCCCTCCAACACAAATATATGTGTAGTCTTAGCATAGGCCCGCGGCCGGCAAGAGAAGGTATCATATCCTCCATATAACCATATCCTTAATCAACACTATGCCCTCCCATCCCCGTTAACTACTATCCGCCCTTGCGACAATACCCCGCCTGCCACTCCCTTCACAAATATATGTTAGCGCCCTTTTACAAGGCGCCATGCAAGAAGGTATCATATCCTCTATGTAACGCATATGCCCTTAAACATACTCATGATATCCCCCCCCCCTCCCCCTCAACACAAATATAATGTTAGCTTTACAAGGCCGGCACTCAAGTAAATGTATCATATCTGTTTCACCATTTATCGCATATCCTTAACACTATCCCGCCAACTCCGCGCCGACTCGTCACACAATATATGTTAGCTTAGGTGCAAGGCCCAATACCAAGAAAGGTATCATATCGCTTCCATGTACGCATATTCGTCCTTAAGCACTATCTGGGCCCGCGCAACCGCCCTCGCACTCCAACATTCAGAATGATATGGAGAGGCATGTAGAGGGCAGGCTGGGGAGCTCGGCCCCAATTCCCTTAGATACATGGGAGAAGAGATATGGGAAAATAGCAGCTTAAACCTTACTATTACATGGGTTAGGGCACCAATGAAAACGGATATAAAATTCTCTTACATTGTAGTACACTCCGGTGAAACTACATCCTATTAACCCTATACTGGCCAGTCAACATGTCCAAACATTAATCAAACTAGCAAAAAACTACACGCCATTAACCCTGTATACTGTCCAGCTAATCCTTATTAACAAACATGTAACAAATAGCACGACCATTAACCTCAACAGCTAGCAGCAACATGTGACAAACAGGTAATATCAAACCTGCACGTCTATTTTAAGCCCACTACTTCCAGCAACATGTAACTAACTAGTGCTAAACTTCATTAAGCTCTATACTGCCAGCAACATGCTGGAGATGTCGACTCTGCTACCAGGCAGCTACTATCTACATATAATACTGGAGCTTCTGCTCCCTCCTCTCACAAACACTGGTCGTGAGGTCAGCAGACTGGTTGAGCACTCTGATAGGCCGGGCTCATACATCTCTCCGGCCTCCAATAGTCTTTGCTGTGCATGATGCTCCACATCCTAGATCTTTCGAAAACAGAAATATCATTCTTACACAGCATCCTTAAAGCAGCCAAATGGGCCTTATACCCTAGATATTGGAGCAAACTCTCCCATCCCCATCCGATTCAGACACTAATAGGCAGATATTCAATGATGTCCAGGTTATGGAGTCATATGTGACTGCAACTGGCTTCATAATAAATCTAGGAATGAATCGGTCATACCTGATACGGGCCATGGTCGAGATATTGGGTAGTTAGCACCGCCGCTACGATGAAAATGACAATATCACTATGGAGGGCTGACAGCTCGGTATTGCAGGGGGTAGCGCAAACCCCCGGGGGTTCCGGGCGCGGATGGGTCGGGGGGCGTATCTGCCCCTGCTGATAGCTTATTGGAGGTCTAGTGTTTAAGTTTGATATTTTACTTTTTATTTTAATTTTTACTTTTCATAGTCTATCTTTAGCTTGAATAACTGTAAATGTTAAAGTTGAAAAAAGACGATTTGTTATTAAAGGGCATGTTATTAAGGCATGTTATTAAAGAGGCATTTTATTAAAGGCATGTTATTAAAGGCATGTTATTAAAGGCATGTTATTAAAGGCATGTGAATGCCGTGTTATTAAGGCATTAATAACATCCGTTAGTGTTCTGAGAAGTTCGGGCATGTTTTTACAATTAATTAATGCAAGAACCCTGTAACTATGATATATTTATGTTAGCCGGGGGAGTTTATGTTAATATGTTAAATTGAACGACGATCCACTCTTAATAAAAATATTACAATTCAAAAGAAAAAAAAAAGATATTAGCAATTGGCTTATTGTAGTAACAAAGTTATAATTGCAAATCAAACAACTAGCAAGTATAAATACTTTAGGCATTCTTTATTTATCTCAGGCTATGATACGCCAATCTAGGCTGGATTGTAGAAGTAATTGTATCACTATAATCTGAGTCGACTCTCTGAACTTCTAAACTTTAGAAACACTAGCAAGGGTGTTCTATCAATAAAAGTTCTTAATTGTTTAAAATGTGCTAATTTTTGCCCGGCAACGGCAATCAGAGCTAATTTAAACATTTGAAAGCTAACATCTAATTGGTTGGGGGGCAAATTAGGCATACCATTTTTAACAATCAGAATTTTTTTTACATCTCCCTGTTGTTCTGATCTCATCTACTTTACTTTTTATTTATATATCTCACTTAGCACTTTATAAAGTATATAGGGGTGGCACTGTCACTTATGAAGTTAAGTATTTGAGCATGTCATTTTAACAATTTAGATGCACGTTAGAAGTAGGCGGTTATAATCAATACTCTATATTTCACATTTTAAAGTTTTTGGTATTTTTATAAGCCTTTTATAACTTAACACCATGGATGTTTTTATCACAGATGTGTTTATGATTTGATGGGCACTATTTTATGACTTTTTTTAAAACAATAAGATTGTTCCTTACACTTTGTTTTAAGGGCAGCCTCATTTTGATGCCCGATGGTTGGCCAATCACTCAGTCACATGGCATGTAGTGGGTCCTAAAGGGTAGAAAATTTTTAATTGGGTCACATTTACGCCAGTTATACCTGAGGAAGAGACCAAGTGTCTCGAAACGTGTGTATGTTTTTTTGCACTGATAAATACTTGATCACTCAAGAGTGTACTCCTCTCTACTACCAACTACTACCTTGCTTGACTAATTTTTAGCATCAATACGATGCTGTGTTTTCGCATTTTAACAAGATTTTGTCTTTCTTACATGACCTTAGCATTTTCTGAGATCCCGGTGTATGCTCACTGGTGGCATAGAATTCGCAGGTTACTACTGGGGCCACGGCGAAAACTAACAGCTTGATAAATAATGGGTGAAAATAAACGATGCTTTGCGCTATTTGCCAGATGTCCTGTGAGCATGGCAAAATATTGACGCGTTTATAATTTATAGTATGTTTGCTGTGCTGCCTATTCCCATAAGTAGCGAACCAATCCATTTGACACATTATAGAGCAAGGCAGCCTCAGAATAATCGCACACAGTCACATGGAAAAGCTAAACTGTTCAGGGACGCTAAGTTCTATGGTATACACAGGGCATAATTAAATCCTGATCACTTTTCCACCGTGAGGAGCAGTCAGCTGGGACTGTTTATTATCTCTGGAACTGTGGGTGGGTATCACTGCATGTATTATAAGGGTTATATTATCCCTACTTGTAAATTATAGGGATCTTATGTAAGTCTACTGAGGATTTCTGTGTCTATATACTTCTTCCTTTCTCTCCGTACTCACTTCTCATGAGAGCACAGACTGGGTTTATACAGGGTCTCTGTGTAGGCTTCTCCGTCTCTGCCTCGGGCCCCGTGAAGGCGCCGCTGCGGGGGGGGGGGGGGCCTCCACCCCTCTCAGGGATAATGTAGGCCGCCTACTGGGATATGATAAGGATATTAGAAGTCACTGAGGAGTTCTGTGTCTATATTAAAGGTACAAGGACACAAGACTGAGTTATATCAAGGGAACTCTGGGTACCCACTCATGTATTATAGGGTATAATAATCCAGTCCTCTGTAAATTATAAGGATTATTAGAAGTCCTGAGAGTTTCAATGTGTCTATAAAAGGTACAAGGACAGCAGACTGAGGTTCTATAAACAGGGAACTGCTGGGTACCACTCATGTATTATAAGGGATCAATTTATCCCCTACTGTAATTATAAGGATATTAGAAGTCACATGAGGAGGTTTCTGTTTCTATATAAAGGTAAGCAAGGACCCAGACTGAGTTATACAGTGAACTCTGGTTAGCTGGCTTCACTCATGTATATATAAGGGATTAATTGTATCCGGCCTACTGTACATTATAAGGGATATTAGATAGTCACTGAGGAGGTTCTGTTTGTCTATATAAAGGTAGCAAGGAACACATGACTCGATGTTTTACAGGGACTCTGGTACCCCACTCATGTATTATCTAGGGATATGGTATCCCCTGCTGTAAACTATATGGATATTTATTAGTCAACTGAGGAGTTTCATGTGTGCCTCCATTAACGGTAGCAAGGACACAGACTGAGTTATACAAGGGAAACTCTGGGTAAGCGGCAGCTCATTGTTTATAATGGATTAATGTATCGCCCTACTGTAAATTATAAGGATATTAGAGTCACTGAGGGTTCGTGATCATATTCAAGGTAGGGCAAGGACACAGGGTCTGAGATTTATCAGGGAGAACTCTGGGTACCGCGACTCATCGTATTATATAGGGATTTAATGTATTCCGCCCTACTGTAAATTATAATGATATTAGAAGTCACTGGGAGGGATTTCCTGTGTCCTATATAAAGGTACAAGGACACAGACAATGGGTTATACAGGGATATCGCTGGGTACCACTCCATGCTATTATAAAAAGAGATAATGTATCACGCCATGATACTGTAAATTATACAGGATATTAGAAGTCACGTGAGGAGTTCTGTGTCCTATATAAAGGTACATTAGGTGACACATGACTGGTGGTTTATACAAGGGAACTCGTGGGGTACGTCAACGCGTCATGTATTCATATAAGGGATAATGTTCTTGTCCCTAGGTGTTAACAGTCAGCAATGTAAAGGATAGTTAGAAGTCCACTGATAGTTCTTGTCTGGGGCATAGTAAAGGTACAAGGAGCACAGACTGAGTGTTACAGGGAACATCTGTGGGTACCCCCTTGCTGGACTCATGTATTATTAAAAGGATTAATGTAACTCCCCTACTATAATTATAAGGATATTAGAAGTCGATCTGAGTAGTTTCTGTGTCTATATAAAGGTAATCAAGGACACGAGCTGGTTTATAACAGGGAGAGCCTGGGTACCTGGAGCCTCATGTATGTATATAGGGAATAATTTTATCGGCAGCCCCTACTAGTAAATTATAAGCTATTAGAAGTCATTATTAGGTAGTTCTGTGTCCTATATAGAATAAAGGTAGAAAGCACATACGTACTACAGCAGACTGAGTTATAGCAGGGGAACTCTGGGTACCACTCATGTATTCATTAAGGGATAATGTTAGTTCCCCTACTGTAAGATTATGAAGGTTTAGTAAGTCAGATGAGGAAGGTTTTCTGTGTGCTAAATAGGGTAACAAGACACCAGACTGAGTTATGTCAGGGATCTCTGGTAACGCACTCATTGTAATTATAGAGGGCTAATGTATCCGGCCTACTGTCAATTATAAGGATGATTAGACGTAGCTGAGGAGTACTGCGTCTTATATAAAGTACAAGGACACTACGGGGCGAGTTAACAGGGGTAACACTGGGTACCACTCTGTGGATTATAATATATAATTTGATAATTAACTGGTATTAATAACATATAGATATCTGTTGTATTCTATATTAGATCACCTGACTTGAAATGTAAGTTCTTGAAGAAAGTACGTTTCGGGTAGTCATATCCGACTGGCTTTCTCAATTCCGAGAATGAGCTTGTACAAGATAATCTGTGGGGCCATTATGTAGCGCCTGGAAAATCCCATATTAGCATATCACGCCAGTGTTAAGGGTGATTATTAGTATAGTGGGCTAAGGAGGTGTTATATGACCGGGTCGCCTAGAGTAAGGTGTTAAATACGCAGTGTACATCATGGTGCAAGACCTTTGGTGTCGAAGCCCCCCCACCTCTATTTTAGGCTTGTTTTTCTTTAATTTTCACAAAATGGCTCCTTAGCAAACCGTCTGCTTGAACTAGTCACGTCCTTCGCCAGTTATGTTGAACATTAGCAAAGATTCTTTAAAGGTATGTCCTTTATATCGCTTAAGATGCAGATACACGGCTGGAGTCTCGACGCCGAGGAATTGCTCTTCTGTGGCTGGGGCCATAATACGTTGTATGGCAGTTGCTGTTTGGTCTCGCCCGCACATAAATCAGAGGCATTCCTTCAACTGTCAAGGCGCAAACCGCGCAGATATATGATGTCGCTTTTCTATGTTGTTTTTGGTATTGGTGTGCTTTTTGGATGTGGCCAATTGGCTGCCCCCAGTGCTGCAGTGTTTTGTCGCCATCTTTCTTCGCATCGTTTTAAAGCAATGCTGTTTTAAGAACAACCTTAGCTCTTGGTTCTTTCTCTATAACACCTCTAGGTGCCACTATCTAATCACAATACAAAGTGACAAGGACCCTATGAACACCTGGCTGTGAGCAACTGCTCTCCTACCTCGTCCTGCCCCTCTTCCTTTTGGGATTTTCCAGGTACATATATTGCGTCACTATTTGCTTGTAACATAGTCTATTCGAATTGAGAAAGCTCATTCGGATGACTAGCGAAACGTCTTCAGAACTTCCCGTATGTTCAAGTTCCAGTTATCTAATTTGAACTACAACAGATATACCATGACCTGAATGAATGAGAACCTTCACAAGTCAAATACATATAGATCTGCTGCAGGGAATAAATATGCTTTCCGATTGCGCTTTGGAGTTCAGTGATGAATTTCGTCCCCCCTTTTTAGCTGGGTTTTTTTTTTTGCTTCCTCTGGATTCAACTGGACTCTGTTAGGTAGGGGTTAAAAAAGTAGGGTGATAAATGATTGTGACCGTACAGTCTTTAATTAAATTTCAACCTTGATTTACATATGTAACTATGTAGGACAGTCATAAGTATTATAGGATATAACAATGTGTTATATAGGGATCAATGTAAGGATTATAAGCAATAACCTGCCCCTGTGTATACTCCCGCCCGTCTCCGGCTTCCCTCCCGCTCTCCCTGTCCTTTTTCCGGGCTCGCTGTCCGGCTTCCCGGCTCTCCCCTGTCCTTTCTCATACGGCCCTCTCCGTTTCGAGTGATACAGGATCTCACATGTATTGGGTCCGACAGCCTACCTGGCTTCGGTCGGCTCTCATCCCTGTGTTGCTCTCGGCCCGTGTCCGTCTACCTCCCGGCTATCACCTGTATGGGCAGTACAGCATAAGGATTATAAGGATATAACATGCATTGAAGGACCGTATAATGATTATAATTGATAAATCATGTATTGTAAGGGACAGTAAAAAGGATTATATAGAGATAATAACAGAATTCTAAAATGTATTGAGGAAGTACCCGTCCTCCGGCTCTTGCTCCGGCTCCTTCCCCCTGTCTTGGCCCGGGGCTCCATGTACGGCTTCTCCTGCTCTAGCCATTGTATTGTCAGGACGTATAAGGATTATAAGCGATATAACTATTGTCTTTGTAGGACCGTATAAGGATTATACAAGGATTATAACATTCTATATTATAGGACAGTACTCAGCGTCATTCTACAGGATATACACCCTGTATTGCGTAAGGACCGTTATCACAAGGCTTATCCGGCTTAACATGTATTGTAAGGACGTATACGGATTATAAAGGATTTAACATTTATTGTAGGTAGGCGAGTGATAGGATATCAAGATGTACATGTTATTGTAAGTAGCAGCAATATAGGATTATAAGGATGTAACTGTAGTGTAAGGACAGCAATAAGTGATTATAAGGAAGGATGTAACATTGTATTGTAAGGAGGCAGCATAGGATTGGAGATATATGGATATAACCTGTAATTGGTAATGACAGTATTAAAGATTATAAGGATGTACATTTATTGTAAGGATCACGATAAGGATTATAAGGATGTAACATGTATTTGTATAGGACAGCAATAAGGATTATAAGGATTAACATGTATTGTGTAAGGACACTAAGGATTATACGGAGTTGAACATGTATTGTAAGGTTACAGCATCAGGATTATAAGAATGTAACATGTATTGAAGGAAAGCAATAAGGATTATAAGTCATATTAACATGTATTGTAAGGGACAGTCTGGATTATCAGGATGTATACCTGTGTGTAAGGTCAGTATAAGGATTATAAGGATGAACATGTTTTAAAGGACAACAGGCATATACGGATTATAAGGATGTAACATGTATTGAAAGGACTAGCTAATACGGACTTATAAGATTTAACATTTATTGTATCGGACAAGTATAAAGGATATATAAGGATGTTAGATCATGTATTTGTGGAGGAACAGTATAAGGAAGAAAATAACATGTGATATGTAAATGCAGTATAATAAGGATTTATAAGGATGTAACATGTAATTGTAGGACAGTAAGAGGATTAATAAGGATGTAATCATGTGATTTGTATAGTACAGTATATGGATTATAATGATGTAAACATGTATTGTAAGGACCAGTAAAGGATTATAAGGATTGCAACATGTATTGTAGGACAGTATAAGGATTATAGGATGTAACTGTATTGTAAGGACAGTAATAAGGATTATAGGATTGTAACATGTCTTGTCCGGACAGTCTAGAGGACTTCATACCTGCTGTACTGTATTTGAGTAAGGACAGCTATAAGGATCTTAAGGATGAAGCTATGTTATTGTAAGGACGAGTAATAAGGATTATAAGGATGTACCATGTATTGTAAGGACAGTATAGGTATTATAAGGAGTAACCTGTAAATTGTAGGACAGTATCTAGATTATAAGATAAGGAATATAACATGTATGTATATTGACAGTAAGCCGGATTATAAGGATATACCATGTATTGTGAATGACAGTATTAAAGGATTGTAAGGATATAACCATGTATTTGTAGAGACAGTCTAAAGAAGATTTTCAGGATGTAACTTTATTGTAGGACAGTATAAGTACTTATAAGGTATGTAACATTGTATTATAAGGACGAGTATAAAATGGATTATAAGGAGTAACATGTATTATAAGGACAGTAAATAGAAGGATATAGGTAATGATATAAGCATGTATTAAAGGACAGTGATAAGGATTATAAGGATATAAACATTGTATTGTACGGACAGTATAAGGATTATTAAGGATATAACATGGTATTATACAGGATCAGTATTAAGGATTGCTAGAGGATATAAACATGTAATTGGAAGGGACAGTTATAAGGATTATATAGGATTACAGTATGGAAGGACAGTATAAGGATTATAAGGTATATAACATGTCATTTGTAAGGACAGTAGAAGGATTTATAAAGGAATAGACATGTATTGTACAGGACGTAATCTAGGGATTATAAGCGTATAACCCTGTCATGTTAAGTGACAGTAATAAGGGTTAAAGATAGGACCGAGCTTACATTTAGTAAGGAGTATAACTGATGTATTTTTAAGGACAGTAATAATGATTATAAGCGATTATAACATGTATTGTAAGGACAGTATAAAGGATTATAAGGATGTAGCATGTATTTTAGGATACAGTATAAGGATTATAAGGGATGTAACATGTACTGTAGGTACAGTATTAAGGATTATAAGAGATATACTTAATGTATTGTAAGGACAGTATATGGGGGGGATTATAATGATGTAACATTAATTGTAAGGTACCAGTAATACCGATTATAAGGATGCTGCTAACATGTATGTAAGGACAGTATAGGATTATAAGTATATAACATGTAATGTATAGGACTGTATAGATCAGGATTATAGGATATAACATGTATTATAAGGACAGTATAAAGGATTATAAGGATATAACATGTATTAAAGGACAGTATAAGTATTATAGGTAGGGAGGTGATCTAACATGTATTTAATAACAGGAAGCTTACGTCTCAGGCTTATATAAGGTCTATCCCTGTTTAAACTTCTAACGGACCGTATCCTCCGGTTCTCCCGGCTGTCACTCCTGTTCTTTCCCGGCGCGGTCTCCGGCTTCTCTGGATCTAACAGGATGCTGTCCATCTCACAATAACTTAACTCTGCAGTGTGTCTGTAGCTATAAACATTCCCGATCGTCGGAGGGGCTATTGACCATTTATATATGGTCCCTGAACTTGATTGTCCCTCCCTTTCGCTTCAGGGGCGGAGCTTGCAATGAATTTTTCCTGTCTCCTGTCACTCTGCTCCTCGCTCCCCTTGTGTCCTGGCTTCCCGCCCACGCCCATGCTACCGGTCGCCGGGCCTCTTCTCAGTGTTTGAGTCGGTGTGCAGTGCGCGGCTGTTGTTTCTAATGCGGTGGCTGGGAGAGGGGACTACTCCTCATCGTCATTACTAAGAGACAGCGCCATGTCCCCTCTCCCAGCACCGCATAGAACAACCGGGCCACTGACACACCGACTCACACACTGAGCAGGGACCGGTAGTGGGGTGGGCGGGGCCAGGACACAAAGGGGAGGAGGAGTGACAGAGACAGGGAAAATTCATGAGCTCCGCCCCGGAAAGGGAGGGTGACAGAGACAGGGAAAATTCATGAGCTCCGCCCCGGAAAGGGAGGGACAACAGTTCATGGACCATATAATGCTCAATAGCCCCTCCTACCTATGGGAATGTTATAGCT
This sequence comes from Hymenochirus boettgeri, assembly GCA_019447015.1. Classification (NCBI taxonomy): domain Eukaryota; kingdom Metazoa; phylum Chordata; class Amphibia; order Anura; family Pipidae; genus Hymenochirus; species Hymenochirus boettgeri. The sequence continues at coordinate 88,508 of JAACNH010000494.1, read as the reverse complement.
ACAGACACACTGCAGAGTTATTGTATATGGCAGCTCCTGTTATATCCTTATAATCCTTATACTGTCCTTTCAATACATGTTACATCCTTATAATCCTTATACTGTCCTTTCAATACATGTTACATCCTTATAATCCTTATACTGTCCTTATGCGAACTTCTCAGAACACTCTGTTGTTATTAATGCCTTTAATAACATGCCTTTAATAACATGCCTTTAATAACAGGCATTAACATGCCTTTAATAACAAATGTCTTTTTTCAACTTTAACATTTACAGTTATTCAAGCTAATAGATAGACTAGAAAAGTAAAAATAAAATAAAAAGTAAAATATCAAACTTAAACACTGACCTCCAAATAGCTATCAGGCATGCTGGCCAATCGCCCCCCGACATCCGGCGCCGGACCCCCGGGGGGTTTGGTACCCCCTTGACTACCGAGCTGTCCAGCTCCATAGTGATATTGTCATTTTCCTCTAGGGTGTAACTCCCATATATCTCGACCATGGGTATCAGGTGGATTCATTCCTAGTTTATTATGAAGCCGTGCAGTCATATGCTCCATAA
>JAACNH010000494.1:0-86678 GCA_019447015.1 Hymenochirus boettgeri | reverse complement strand
CTTGCGTGGGCCTTGTAAGTAACATATATTTGTGTTGGAGTGGGGGGTTGGAGGGATAGTGTTGAGGATATGGTACATGGAGGATATGATACCTTTCTTGCGTGGGCCTTGTAATAAAAGAGTTTCGAATTGCGTGAGTTGCGGGAATATCCCGTTACGGGTTATGGTGTCGGCTTTATGTTTAATTTGGCTGTAGACATACGATAAAGTTTGTGGAACCTTCTTCCTGGAGACCAAGTCTTGGAATGTGTATAATTCCTTTGTGATCTTATCCACTATGTCATAATAGCGTGCCATTTGTAGATTGAGCCATGGCCTATAATATGCTGGCATAGGTAATTTAATTTTGGTAGTATTGTCATTTTAATTGATGTAATCCTCCTGAACCAGGAGATATTATAGGTTTTCCATTGTGACAATAGATTCTTGATAGTGTGTAAAAGAGGGCTGGAATTTGTGATATATAGATTATGAAACTTAGGGGTTAATTTATTACCTAGGTACTGTATGAAATCTGTTTTCCATGAGTTTTCCATGAGTATGGGAAATTGAGTTTGAGGAGTTAGATTCTGTCATATTTAGTGGTAGTGCCTCTGGTTTACTTTCATTTATTTTGTGACCTGAGTAAAGACCATATATTGATAGGAGACTGTGTAGGTTTGGTAGAGATATATGTTATTGGGTGAGCTTTTAGATTGTCCCTTAATGTGGATTTTTCCGTTCTACATGTGGAACATTTCTAATGCGTTTTAATGATGGTTTTTATTATTTAGTGAAAAAAAAACCTCCAAAATTACATGGCCCCTGTGTGTGAAAAAGAAATTGCCCTGAACATAATAACTGGTTGGGCCACACTTAGCAGCAATAACTGCAACCAAATGCGTTTGCCGATAAATTGCAACGAGTCTTTTACAGCCTATGGAGGAATTTTGGCCCACTCCTCTTTGCAGACTTGTTGTAAGTGAGCTTTATTTGAGGGTTTTCTAGCATGAAACTGCCCTTTTATAAGGTCAGCCACAACTCCAATAGGATTCAGGTCAGGACTGTGACTAGGCCCCTCCAAAGTCTTCATTTTGTTTTCTTCAGCCATTCAGAGGAGGATTGCGGGTGTGTTTTGGGTCATGTGTCCTGCTGCAGACCCAAGATCGCTTAGCGAGATGACGAAACAGATGGCAGGACATTCTCCTTCAGGATTTTTGGTTAGACAGTGAATTTAGAATTAATGGTTCCAAACGACCCTCACAGCAAGCCTTCCAGGTCCTGCAGCCAGCAAAACACCTCAGACCATCACACTACCACACCTATTTTACTGTTGGTTATGATGTTCTTTTGCGAAATGCTAACGGTGTTACTTCTACGCCAGATGTAACGGGACACGCACCTCCAAAACGTTAACACTTTTGTCTTGCCGGTCCATTAGGTATTTTCCCAAAAAGGCTGGCAATCATTGAGATGGTTTTAGCAAAATTGAGAAGAGCCTTAATGTTCTTTTTGCTAAAAGTGGTTGCGCCTTGGATTATCTGCACATGCAGGCCGTTTTTGCCCAGTCTCTTTTATGGGGGACTGGAGTCGTGAACACTGACCTTCATTGGGCTGAGTTCTTTAGATGTTGTCATGGGGTCCGGTTGTGGCCTCACGTGATGAGTTTTCTTGTGCTCTTGGGGTAATTTTGGCGGCAGCCCAATCGGAAGGGTCATCACTGGTTCAAGTTGGTGCCCATTGTGGATAAGGGCTCGCCACTGTGTTCGCTGAGTCCCAAAGTTTAGAAATGGCTTTATAACCTACCAGACTGTGATCTTCAACTTAAGTTATTTTTTTAACTTATTTTATAAGGGGGGCAATCACTTTTCACACCGGGGCCATGTAGATTTGAAGTTTTTTATTTTGCTCACTAAATAATAAAAACATCATTTAAAAATTGCATTTTGTGTTAAATTTATGTGATATGAATAAATTAATGGTTGTGATGAGGCCGAAACATTTTAAGTGTGACAAACAGTAAAAGAATAAGAAATCAGGAGGGGGCAAATAGTTCTTAACACCACTGTATGTCCATTAGTCCAACCGTTAACCCTACCCATTAATGTCGGTAGAACAGTTACATAGTAACGTTAGTATTGGAGGTTGTATAAAAGACAGACGTCCCATTAGTCAACCTTTATACCCTACCCATAATGTCTGTTAGAACAGTTACATAGTAACATTAGTATGGGGTTGTATAAAACATACGTCAATCTAGTCAAACCTTATACCCCGACCCATAATGTCGTTAACAGTGACATAGTAACATTAGTATTGGGGTTAATAAAGACACACGTCCATCTAGTCCAACCTTTATACCATACATAACTGTCTGTTATAACAGTTACATAGTAAATAGTATGGAGGTTGTATAAAGAACCTACGGTCCCTCGAGTCCATCCAACCTTATGACCCTACCCATATGTCTGTTACAGTTACATAAGAACCATTAGTATTGGAGGTTGTATAAAAGACATACGTCCGTTCTCTAGTCCCAACCTTAACCCTAACCATAATGTCTGGATAACAGTTACACTAGTAACATAGTATTGGAGGGTTGTATAAAGACGTACGTCCATCTAGTCCAAACGGTATACCCTACCCATAATGTCTGTATAAACAGTTACATAGTAGTGGAGGTTGTATAAAGAAACATGACGTCATCGAGTCCAAACTTTATACCCTACCCATTAATGCTGTATAACAGTTACAGAGTAACATAGTATTGGAGGTCTGTCTAAAGACATACGTCCATCTAGTCCAACCGTTATACCTACCAATAATGTCTTGTATAACCGTTTACATAGTAACATTAGTATTGGAGGTTGTTAAAGACAACGTCCATCTAGTCCAACCTTATTACCCTACCATATGTCTGTTATAACAGTTACACATAGTACATAGTATTGGAGGTTGATAAAGGACAACGTCATCTAGTCCACCTTTTACCATACCATAATGATGTATAACCAGTTACCATAGTAACATTAGTATGGGGAGGTCATAAAAACATACGTCCAGCTGTCCAACCTTTTATACCCTAACCCTAATGTCTGTATAACAGTTACATAGTAGCATAGTATGGAGGTCTAATAAAGAATACGTCCATCTAGTTCAAAACCCTTATACCCACCCATAATGTCTGTATAACGTTACTAGTAAACTAGTATTGGAGGTTAAATAAAGGGACAACGTCCATCTAGTCTCCAAACCTTTATTACCTACCCATATGTCTGTAAAAACAGTACATAGTAACATAGGATTGGATCGTTCTAATAAAGACATACGTCCATCTGTCCCAACCTTTATACCCTACCCATAATTCTGTATAACAGTTACATTAGTAACATTAGTATTGGGGTTATATTAAGCATACAGTATATACAGAAAAGTATTCAAAGCTCATAATTGCCACATTGTTATGTTACAAGCCTTATTCAAAAATGGATCCAAATTAATTCTAACATTTTTTTTCCTCAAAATTAATTAATAACCCCATAACGTCTGCGAGTTGTTGGGTTTGGCAAATTAATTAAATAAGTTCACACAACAAAAAAACATGTACATAAGTATTCAACTAGCCTTGTGTTTTTGAAAGCTTCAGCTCATACTGGAGATGTTTCTGCAGCTGTGGGAATTAGGCTGATTTGGCCGTTGATTGAAAAAAGGCAACACGGTCTAATTTTACAAGGTCCCACAATTGATACCTAATGCCAAGTGCAAACTGACCTTGTAGAGTGAGGATTTTAAGCCTGTGGAATTGCACTCGCCCTCTTGAGCTGATGAGAGCCGCCAACTCTGCACCTCAGTTCTTATGCGGAGGTAACGGTCCGCGAATTTAAAACCACTTTAAGGGTGTTAGTTTATATGGAAGCAGATACATTTGGCTCAAACGGTTTCAGGGTGAATGACCTGCAACACAGTAGGTCAAACACATGCAGGACAAGATGGGACTTCACTTATGGTTGGTTATACATTAATGATAAAAAAACCTTATGACAAGGTTGATCAGCAGCAGAAACTTTATCCATTAATGGCCATATGGCAGACACTTTCCTTTTTCAATGTGCTGCTGTTCAATCTTATTTGTTACTCCTACGGAAGGGAATTGACAAATAGAACATACATCTAAACTTCTCATATCATTTTCGGGATTTTTTACAGGTTGTAGGAATTCTCCCCACACTAAATATCCTCTTGCAAACATAAAATTAGATCATTTTAGCATATCAGTCCATGCCTCTCAAATTAAGTATTAAGCTTTGTTCAGCAGGATAATCCAATGGACCCTGGTTAAAGCCAACGGAGACAATCGGATTTCCAATGGTTCTTTCAACATGCAGGGACGTCAAAATGAGAAAACCATGGCCTCCTTGGCTTAAAAAAATGACAGTATAGTTATGTCCTTTATCTTCTTTAGGACCCTCAAAATCATTGGTAAAGAAGGAGGAGTCGACCATCCTGTGCTAATGCGTCTGGTAACAACGCTTGTGAATTGGATATTTCTGGAATTAATAAAGTCTTGCAATGTGTTCTCTGCTGTTGCCATTGAGGGTTTGATTGAGGAGTTCCCCATTTTGCCATATTGCTCGGAAGAATACAAATGTAAGTGTAAACACCATTTCTTCCTGGATCTCTGCGCCTTCTGCCACTACATTTCAAGTACCTGGCATGCGAATAACAAGCTCAAAAGATTTTTTTCGATTAGAATAGGGAAATCCTCTCTTTGTAGTGTCCTACTTCTTGTTCCGTCTGGTCTTTTTTTAGATACCGGAGGCTTAATGGCTATAGCATTGTATGAAACAATTTTTCATATAGCTTCCCTATATTGCCCTTTATCTCCAGGATATGTATTGTATAAAAAGACGTTATGGGACGGATCATAGTTAACATAGTAATAAGGTTGAATAAAGGACATTCGTCCATCAAGTCCAACCTATTCCTTTTTTTTTTTACCCCTACCTAAAGTTGATCCAGAGGAAGGCAAAAAAAACCACAGCTAAAAAAGGGGGGAAAAATTCCTTCCTGACTCCAAACGGCAATCGGAAAGTATCCCTGGATCAACCAGATCTTATAGCATTAATACAGTAATTCTCAATAGTTTTAGTTTTAGAAAATTATCAGGCCTTTTTTAAATTCAAGGGAGAAAATGTTTCTCCCTCTTTACAAAGCATTTGGATGCCTCATTGGAATATCGGTGCAATGTTGGAATCATGTGTATAAAAAGACATTTTGAACTGGAAAGGGTTCAGAGAAGGGCAACTAAATTAATAAGGGATGGGGGGGGAACTTGAAATGAAAGAGACTGGAAAAGTACATTATGTACGCTGGAGAAAAAGGTTGTTTGCATGGGGCATGGGGATATGATACTGTGTATAAATACATTAACGGGCCATACAATAAAACTATCGGGGCATTGTTTTCACCAATAGACATGTCAGAGGACACGAGGGACATCCCTAAGACTTGAAGAATTAAAGGTTTCGGCTGCAAGTTGGGAAAGGGTTTTTCACTGTGGAGAACGGTAAAGATTGGAAACTGTATTCAGTTGGACGTGGTTATGGCAGGTTCATTGTCAGTTTAATAAAAAAGGAGGATGAGTTTCTCCAAACAAGAATGTACAGACTGGGATTGATACATTAAAAGAGAGGTGGGAAAGGGTTTGTCCACTGGGAGAACGGTAAAGCTAGGTATGTATGCAAGTGACGTTGTTATGGCAGGGTTCATTGGTAAGTTTAATAAAAGCTGGAGAGTTTCTACAAACAAGGAATGTTACAAGTTTGGTATTGTAATTAAAGTTAGAGTGGGAAAGGGTTGGTCCATGTGAGAACGTGGTTTAAAGCTTGGAAACTGTCTTCCAGTGGGACGTTGTTATGGAAGGTTCATTGGTAGTTTAAATAAAAAAAGCTGGATGAGTTTACAAACAAGGAATGTTACAAGGTTTACTGGTCATTGATACATAAGTAGAGTTGGAAAGGGTTTTCCACGTAGAGAACGGTTTTAAAGCTAGGATGGAACTGTTTCCAGTGGACATTGTTATGGGCAGGGGTTCATTGGTCAGTTAATAAAAAGGATGGATTGAGTTTCTACAAACAAGGAAATGTTACACAAAGTTACGGGATTGATACATAAAGTAAAGTTGATCCAGGGAAATTCATTGCCAATTGGGAGTCAGGAAGGAATTGCTTCATTTTAAATTTGGTGGGTTTTTGCCTTCCTCTGGGATCAAACAGTAGGCCAGGAAAGACCCCCGCACGACATTGCTAGATGGGTTGCGACTGATGGACATTGTCTATTTAACCTCAAAACATACATTTGACCTGTGCCTTTTTAATCTTTCCAATCGCCTTGTAGCATATTTGATATCTGTCAATGTGCTCCCCAAAACTGGGTTAATGTTATTAAACCAGGTCTTTAACAACATTCCTCTGTCAATTTTCTACTCTTGTCCACCAATTTAGTAGTCTTTTAGCTCGCCTAGGATCTTTAATTCCATCTTAGATTGAATTAGCGGATTTTTACCGTCCTCAAAAGGAGTTCTGAGGTCTCATTTCCCATCACGGCCATTCTACCATTGGGTTCAGCTGACGACATATGGCCCAGTCTCTTAAGACATTCTTTCACCGAAATAGTAGGACGTTTCCATTATCTCTCAATATTCTGTATCAAATCTCAAACACTTTTTGTGGGGGCACATTAATTTCTTTTGTTGTGTTATTTATATCTTGTTCAGTTTTTCATAAAGAAGATCCCCCCCAAAAAAAAACTCTTGCGATAGAACAGCTGGTTTTTCATGTTATCTAACAGAGGGTAGGGGTGGATTAATATTTTACTACTACATTTTAATGCTATTTCTTCTTATTGAAAGGGCTTAGAATGGGGTAAAAAAAGAATGAAATATCTGAATTCCCAGCTTATTTCTGCCACTAAAATCTACTGATTCTTTGTTAACCACCATTGGAGATCTGTAAAACTTCTTCAACAAGACAAACAGCACCATTCCCAGGGCCCCCACAAAACACTGCACATTTAACCCCCCCCACACACCTACCAGAGGGCACCACACCTTACACAGGGTCATCTCCAAAAACCTTATTTAGGCCCCCCACAAAAACACCTTAAGCAGGGCAAAACACAAACCCTCCCGGACCCCACCACACACCCACCTTACCCAGGGCCCCCACACACCACTCACACAGGGCCAACCACACGCCCTCACTACAGGGCCACACACACCCTAACACAGGGCCACCACACCACACCTCCCCCAGAGGCCCCACAACATTCACCTTACCCAGGCGACCCACACATTCACCTACCCAGGGCCCCAAATCCACCTTACCAGGGCCCACCACATACACCTTGGCCAGGGCCACCCCACTCACCCAGCGGCCCCCCACATACAAGTTCCCCGTCTCTTTGCCCAGTGTGATTTTTCTCGCTGTCACTGTACCGTGTTCCCAGCACCTTCCTCTCCCTCCCCCCACGGGGCCGAAACAAGGGAACCGGTCTCATTGACTTGCCACAGTCCGAAACCTTTCCCCGCTCACTGCTCCTGCTCCGGGACTCATATCCTCATCGTCATTACTAAGAAGACGAGGCCATGTCTCCTCTCCCCGCACCGCTAGACAACCGGCACTGACACACCGACTCACAAATGAGCAGGGAGGGTTAGTGGGGTGCGGCGGGGGGCCAGGACACAAAGGGGAGGAGGAGTGACAGAACAGGGAAGAAAATCATGAGCTCCGCCCCGGAAAGGGAGGGACAAAAGTTTCAGGGACCATATAATGGGTCATAGCCCTCCTACCTATGGGAATGTTATAGATACAGACACCGCAGAGTTATTGTATATGGCAGCTCCGGTTATAGCCTTTTTGTTTATAATCCTTTATACTTCCTTTCAAACATGTTACATCCGTATATAAATTCCTTATACTGTCCTATAATAACATGTTATATCCTTTAATTCCTTATACTGTCCTTATTAATACATGGTATATTCTAATAAATCCTGATACTGTACTTATAATACATGGTATATCCTTATAATCCTTATACTGTCCTTATAATACATTGTTATTCCTTATAATCCTTTATTACTGTCCTTACAATAATGTTTATATGATCATTATAATCATGTATGACAGTGTCCTTTACATAATTGTTGTACATCCTTAGAATCCTTATACTGTCCTTACAATACATGTATTGTACATCCTTATAATCCTTTACTGTCCTTACAATACATTGTTTGTTTATATCCTTATAAGCCTTATACTGTTCACTTACAGTAAGTACATGTTACATTCCTTATAATCCTTATACTGTCTTGACCATACATGTTACATCCTTATAATCCTTATACTGTCCCTACGGGAAGACGAAAACGGACGAGGAAAAGGAGAAGGCGGTAAGAAAGGGGAAGATATACCGACGGGAACACGAAGAGAGACAGAGAGGGAGAACGACAGACTAGAGACGAGCAGGCAAGAACGAGAACGAGAAGGAAAAGTAGACCAGAGGATAGAAAGGAAGGAGAGTTAGGGAAAACGCGCCTCCTCCGGCCTGCCGGCCGCCTCGCGTACTCCTCCGCCGCCTGACAATACAGGGGGTTGTAGAGCCGTAGTACGCCGTGTATGATGTCCTGACAAGACAGGTGAGTAGCCTGATAATGTCCTTATACTGTCGGAACAAATGGTACCCATGGGATACTCCTCTATAATCCGTTTATTAATGTCCTAACAATACATGTGAGATCCGTTGATAATCTTATACTGTCCGTTACAAGACATGTTATTTCCTTATTATAATCATTATACCGTCATTCTCAAGGACAGGGGTGAGAGCCAGGATAGCCGGAGACGGGACGGTCCAAGACAGGGAGAGCCCCTGTAGATTTTTTATTCTTATAATCACCGTATTACTGTACTTATAATAATGTGGGTTATCATATCCGTATTTTAATCCTTATACTGTACCTACAATACAGTTTTTATATCCTGAAATCCTTATACTGTCCTTAGTAATACATGTTTTAGTATCATTTATATTCCTTATTTTAACTTGTTGTCATTAAGAATACTGTTATATCCTTATAATCCTGATACCTGTCATATACTTTACCATGTTCATCAATTATAATTCCTATACTGTCCTACAATACATGTTACATCTTACCAATCCTTATACGTCCTTACAATACATGTTAATCCTTTACAATCCTTTTATACGTCCTTACACAAATACATGTTTTATAATCCTTATAATCTTTGTATACGTGTCCTTACAATACATGTTTAATCATTATAATCCTTATATTGTCCTTACAATACTGTTACATCCGTTAAATCCTTATAATGTCCTTGTACAATACATGTTATTAAATCCTGATAATCCTATACGGTCCTCATACGTAATGACATGTTTACATCCTTATTAAATCCGTATAGGTCCTTACAACTACATGTTAACATCTCTATAACCTTTTATACTTGTCCTTACAATCTTACAATACATGTTACATCGTATAATCCTTATTACGTCCTGACAATACATGTTACATCTTATATACTCTCCCCCCCAATACTGTCCTTACAATACATGTGCATCCTTTAAACTCCTTATACTGTCCTTACAATACATGTTCCTCCTTATTAATCCTTATACTGTCCTTACATACAGTTAAATCCTTATAATCCTGATACTGTCCTTACAATACATGTTACACCTTATAATCCTATACTGTCCGACAATTACATGTTATATGCCGTATTACTGTCCTTACAATACATGTTACATCCTTTATAATCCTTATACTGTCCGTACAATACATGTTACATCTTATAATCCGTATGCTTGTCCTTTTCAAATACAGGGTCATCCTTATAATCCGGTATATTGTGCTGTCCTTTCAATACAGTTACATCCTTATAATCCTTATTTATACGGTGCCTTCAACACATGTACATCCTGATATCCTTATTACTGTCCTTACAATACAGGGTTGGGGTGGAAAAAACAGCCGCTAGAAGCTGGTCATGCTGTCCTTACAATACATGTTACATTCTTATAATCCTTATGCTGTCCTGACAATGACATGTTATATCCTATAATCCTGTATGATGTCCTTACAATACAGGTTACATCACTTATAATACTTTCTGCTGGTCCTACAATAACATGTTACTCTTATAATCCCGTATGCCTGGCCTACAAATACATGTTTACATCATTTAATCCTTATAATGTCCTACAATACAGTTATATCCCTTAGAATCCTATGCGTCCTTACAATACATGTTACATCATTAAATCCTTATGCTGTACCGGAAAGACAGGGGACACCAGGAGAAGGCCGAAGGCGGGACCGGACTAAGACAGGGGGGACACGCCGGGAGAAGCAGGAGACGGTCCGGACAAGAACAGGGGACATGTCCGGAGGAGGCCGGAGACGGGCGGGACAAGACCAGGGGAAGCCGGAGAAAGCCGGTGAGACGGGCCGGGACCAAGGACAGTGGGAGAGCCGGGAGTAAGCGCGGGGGGGAGACGGGCAGGAAAAAGACGGGGAGGCCCGTAGTCAGCCGGGAGACGGGCCGGAAAAGGAAGGGTCGGAGCCTGGAGTACGCGGAGACGGGCCGGACAAAACAGGGGAGAGCCGGGAGAGCCGGACCAGGAGCCCGGCCCAAGGAAAGGGTGTTATTACCTATAATCCTTATAGGTCCTTCCCAATAATGTTATATCCTTATAACTCCTTATACTGTCCTACACTTATGTTTTGATTCACTATAATCCTTATACTTGTCCTTCTCCAAGACATGTGTATGCCTTAATATCTTATTGCGGTCCTTCCAATACATTTGTTATATGCCTTATAATCCTTACACTGTCCTTACAAAACCAGGGGAGAGCAGGGGGAAGCCGGAGGCGGAAGGACCAAGACAGGGGAGAGCCGGAGCACGCCGGAGAGTGGCCGGAGAAGACATGGGGACGAGCCGGAAAGCCGGACAGGAGCGTCGGAAAAGACGGGGAGAGGCGGGGTAGAAGCCGGAGACGGGGCGGGAGAAGACAGGTGGAGAGGGCGGAGACAGCCGGGACCAGGAGCACGGGAACACATGGATATCCTTTATCACTCCTTATATGTCCTTACATAGTACAAGTAATCAAGGTGATAAAGACATACGTCCCAACGTTTCACCCTACTTTTTAACCCTACCTAAAAGCTTGATCCAGAGGGGAAGGCAAAAAAAAAACCCAGCTAAAAAAGGGGGGGAAATTCCTTCCTGACTCCAAAACGGCCTAATCGGAAAGTATTCCCGGAGCAGATCTATATGTATTTGCTTAGTGAAGGTGTCATATCCAGGTAATGGTATATCTGTTGTATCAATTAGATCAACTGGAGCATGAAATGTAGTTCTTCGAAGACGTTCGCTAGTCATCCGAATGGCTTTCTCAATTCAGAAATGACTTGTACAAAGAATCTGTGGAATTATGTACCATGGAAAATACCAATTCGCATTTCACAGCCAGGTGTTACGGGTGGTGATTAGATAGTGGCTAAGAGGGGTTATAGGAACTCCAGAGTAAGGGGTGTTAAAACAAGGCAGTGCTTTAAACCGAACAACACACTGAGGCATCAAATTGGCACATCAAAAGACCCCCAATACAAAACACAGAAAAGCGTACACCATATATGCGTTGCAGGCAGTGAAGAAATGCTCTGATTGATGTGGGGAGACCAAACACAGAACTGCAATCAAACGTATGGCCCAGCACAGAAGAGCCAATTCCTCGGGTCAGACTCAAGCAGTGTTGGTGTATCTGCCATTTAAGGATAAAGGACCATACCTTTAAGATAAGATTGTAATGTTAACATACTGGCGAAAGGAACGTGACGGTTAAAGAGAGGTGTTAAGGAGAGCCATTTATGGAAAATAAAGAAAAGAAACCAGCCTAACTAAAATAGAGGTGGGGGGGTTCGACAACCAAACTGTCTCTGCCAGTACAATGTGTTTTAACACCTTACTCTGGGCGTTCTATAACACCTCTTACCCCTATCTAATCACACCCTTAAACCTGGCTGTGCTTTGCTAATTGGGAATTTCCCAGGGTAACTAATTGCCACCAAGATTCTTGTTACAAGCTTCTGAATTGAGAAAAGCCAGCGATGACTAGCGAAACGTCTTCAAAAACTAAATTTCAGTCCAGTTGATCTAAGTGAAGCAACAAAGATAATCGATATGTATTAATACCAGTAATTCTAAAATTTATTATAATACACGAGTGGACCCAGTTGTTCCCTGATAAATCGGGATGTGTCCTTGACCTTTATATAGACGCAGTACTCCTCAGTACTTCTAAACCTTATTAATTTACAGTTAGGGGATACATTCTCCTTATAATACATGAGTGGTACCCAGAGATCCCTGATAAACTCAGTCTGTGTCCTTGTACCTTATTTAGGACACAGAAACTCCTCAGTGACTTCTAATATCCTTATAATTACAGTAGGGGTACATTATCCCTATAATACATGAGTGGTACCAGAGTTTCCCTGTTATAACTCAGTATGTCTTGTACCTTTATTTGGAACGAACTACTTCATTGACTTCTATATCCTTATAATTTACCCAGTAGGGATTACTTAGCCCTTATAATACATGAGTGGGTACCAAGAGTTCCCTGTTATAACCCAGTATGTGCTTGTACCTTTATATAGACACAGGTGAACTCCTCATGACTTTAAGATCCTTCTTAATTTATAGTAGGGGATAATTCTCCTTATAATACATGAGTGGTACACAGAGTTTCCCTGTATAACTCGTCGTGTCCTTGTACATTTATATGGACACGAAACTCCTCAGTGATCTATATCCTTATAATTTTACACTAGGGGATACATTATCCCTTATCATAACATGGGTGTTGGTACCCAGAGTTCCTGTTATAACCCAGTCGTGTGTCCTCTTGTACCTTTATATAGAAAAGAACTCTCAGTGACTTATAATATCCTTATAATGTACGAGTAGGGGATACATACCTGATAAACATGAGTGGTACCCAGAGTCCCTGTATAACCCAGTCGGTGTCCTTGTACCTTTATATAGACACAGAAATCCTCGTGACTTTAAGATCCTATAATGTACAGTAGGGGTACATAATCCCGTATCATACATGAGTGGTACCCAGGAGTTCCCTTGTATAACTCAGCCTGTGGCCTTGTACCTTTATTATAGACACAGAACTCATCAGTGACTCTCATATCATTATAATATTAACAGAGGGGATACCATTATCCCTTATAATACATGGTGGTACCCCAAGTTCCCGGTATAATCAGTCTGTGTCCTTGTACCTTTATATAGACACCGAACTCTCAGTGACTTCTAATATCCTTATAATGACCGTTAGGGGATACATTTATACCCTTATCATACATTGAGTGGTACCAGAGTTCCTGTATAACTCAGTCTGTGTCTGTCACTTTATATGAGACACCACAGAACTCCTCAGTGACTTCTAATATCCTTATCAATTACAGTAGGGGAGACATTATCCCTTATAATAATGAGTGGTACCCAGAGTTCCCTGGATACATCAGTCTGTGTCCTTGTACTTTTATAGACACAGAACTCATCAGTGACTTCTAATATCAGATAAGTTCAGTAGGGGAACATTATCCCTTATAATACATGGAGTGGTACCCAGAGGTCCTGATATAACTCAGTCTGTGTCCTTGTACCTTTATATAGAAAAAGAAATCCTCAGTGACTTCTAAATCCTTATAATGTTACAGTAGGGATACAATTATCTTATAATACATGAGTGGTAACCGGTTCCCTGTTAAACTCAGTTGTGTCCTTGTTACCTTTATGATAGACAAAGAAATTCCCTCATGACTTCTAATCTATCATTATAATTTTACAGTAGGGGTACATTATCCCTTTATAATAAATGAGTTGGTACCAGGAGATACCCTGTATAAACCCAATGTGTTCGTGTACTTTATATAGACACAGAACTCTCAGACTTCTAATATCCTTTAATTTACAGTAGGGGATACCATTATCCCTTATAATACATGAGTGATACCACCCACAGTTCCCTGTAGCAACAGTCCCAGCTGACTGCTCCCTCACGGTTAACAGTCGATCAGGATTAATTTGCCTGGTTTAGTATACCCAGCTTAAGGTCCATGAACAGTATAGTTTCCCTGTGAGTGTGGATATTTCCTGAGGCTGCCTGTCTATAATGTGTTCAAATGGATTTGTGTACTTCTGGAAATGGCGCAGAAAACATAATAATTATAAAGGTCACTATTTTGCTTGTCACAGGACATTGAATAGCAAAGATAGTATTTTCACCATCTATTAAAAAGTGTTAGGTTTTCGCAGTGGCGTAGTAGCTGCGATAGCACCAGTGAATCACCGTTTCAGAAAATGTAAGGTTGTTAAGAAAGAAATCGTAGTTAAACTGGAAAATCACCAGTCGATTAGATGCTAATAAAAAATTAGTCAGCAAGGTTGTAGTAGAGAGGGTACACTACTGGTGAGAAATTCATTTACTTCGTGCAAACAACATTTACAACGTTCGGACACTTGGTCTCTCCTAGGTGATAAATGGTTAAAATGTGCCCAAACAAACTTTTTACCCTTAGGGCCCCACTAATTGCCAGGTGGCTTAGTGATTGGACAACCAGGCCTCAAAATGAGGCTGCCTCTTAAACAGGGTAAGAACAATCTTTATTGTTTTAAAAAAAATTCAATAAATAGTTGCATCCATCGTAAACAACATCTGTGATAAAAACATCATGTGTTAAGTATAAAAAGCTTATAAAATATACCAAAACTTTAAAATGTGAAATATAGAGTATTGTTATAACCGTACTTCTAAAGTGCATCTAAATTGTTAAAAATGACATGCTCAAATACTTAATTCATAAAAGGTGACAGTGCTATTACTTTATAAAGTTGCTAGTGAGTATATAATAAAAAAGTAAAGTAGAAAAACATTACAGGGAGAGTTAAAAAAAATTCTTGTGTTAAATGGTGCCTAATTTTGCCCCAACCAATAGATGTTAGCTTCAAATGTTAAAATTAGATTGATGGTGGGGCAAAATTTAGCACCAATTTTTAAACAACTAAAACTTTATGAAGAAACCCTGCTATGTGTTTCTAAAGTTTAGAGAGTCGATCTTCAGATTAGAGTGATATAAAGTCTTTCAATCAGTAAGATAGGGCGTATTCAAGGCTGAGTAAAGACATGTAAAGTATTATACTTGTAGTGGTATTTGTTAATTATACTTTGGTATACTAATATAGCCAATTTGCTACAATATCTTTTTTTTTTTTTGAATTGTTAACGTTTTATTACGAGGTCGGTTCAATTTACCATAAATACAATGTTACAGGGTTCTGCATTTTCATGTATAAAAACATTGCGAAATTCTACAGAACACTCTGTTGTTATTAATGCCTTTAATAACAGGCCATTAACATGCCCTTAATAACATGCCTTAATAACATGGCTTTATAAACATGCCTTTATAAAACTGGCCTGTAATAACATGCCTTAATAACAGCCTGTAATAACAAATGTCTTTTTCAACTTTAACATTTACAAGTTATTCAGCTAATAGATAGACTAGAAAAGTAAACATAAAATAAAAAAGTAAAATATCAAAACTTAAACACTTGACCTCCAACTAGTCTCAGGCATGCTGGTCCGATCGCCCCCCGACATCCGGCGCGGACCGGGGGGTTTGGTCCACCTTGACTACCGAGCGTCCAGCTCCATAGTGATATTGTCATTTCCTCTAGGGTTTGTAAACTCCCATATTCCGACCAGAGGTATCAGGTGGATTCTCTAGTTTATTCTGAAGCCGTTGCAGTCATATGCTCTAACCTGGAAATCATTGATTCTGCATATTAGTCTGGAATGGATGGGGTGGGAGTTTGCTTCCAATATCATGGTATCAGGCATTTGGTGGCTGCGTAAGGAGTGGGTGTTTAGTAATGATATTTCATGTTTTACGATAGGATCTGGATGTGGAGCAGTGAGCAAGACATATGTTGGGGGGAGAGATGTATTGGCAGTCTATCAGAGGGTCAACCAGTCTGCTGGACCCGACCAGTTAGTTTGGAGTGAGGGACAGAGCCAGTATATATATGTAGTAGTGTGCCGGTCAGCAGAGTTGACTCTCCAGAATGTTGGTGGCAGTATAGAGTTAAGGACGGAGTGTAGTAGTTACAGGTTGCTGGACGTATTGGGGTTAATTGACGTGTAGTTTGTTACCTGTTTGTAATGTTGCTGGCAAGATGTTGGCGTTAATGGCGTTGCAGTTGTTTACATGTTTTTTACATGTGTGGCGCGTATAAGGGTTTTAAGGCGTTGTACGTTGTGTTACATGTTTGTTACAATGTTGCTGGCAGTATAGGGTTAATGGCATGTAGTTTACCGGGGGTATACCAATGAAAGAGATTTATATTCGTTTTCTTTTGTGTACCATGTATTAGTAAGGTTTAGCGGTATTTCCATATCTATTCCCATGGATCTAAGGAATTGGGGGCTCCAGCGCCCTCTCCCATCTCTCCATATCATTTGTTGTTGGAGTGGGGGGGGTGTGCGGGAGATAAGTGTTAAGGATATTGGTACATGGAGGATTGATACCTTTCTTGCGTGGGCCATGAAGGTAACATATATTTGTGGAGAGTGGGGGGGTTGGGCGGGAAGTCGTGTAAGGGATATGGTTACATGGAGGTTGATACCTTTCTTGCGTTTGGGTGTCCTTGTAAAAGTAACATTATGTGTTGGAGTGGGGTGGGTGGGTTGGCGGAGGGGATAGTGTTAAGGTATATGGTACATGGAGGATATGATACCTTTCTTGCATGGGCCTCCTTGTAAGTAACATTATTTGTGTGGAGTGGGGGGGTTGGAGGGATAGTGTAAGGAGATGGTATATGGAGGATATGAACCTTCCTTGCGTGGGTGCCTGGATTAAGTAACAGATAGTTGTTGTTGGAAAGTGGGGGGGGGGGGTGGGGGACAGTGTTAAGGGATAGGTACATGGAGGATATGCATACCTTTTGCGTGGGCCTTGTAAAAGTAGTAACACTATATTTGTGTTGGAGTGGGTGGAGGGGGGGTTGGAGCGGATAGTGTTAAGGTATGGTTACCATGGGAGGTATGATACCTTTCTTGCGTGGGCTGGTAAGTAACATATTTTGTGTTGGAGGGGTGAAGTTTGGAGGATAGTGTTAAAGGATTATGGTTTACAGGAGGATATGATACCTTTCTTGCGTGGGCCTGTAGTAACATATTATTTGGGTTGGTGGGGGTGGGAGGGATAGGTGTTGAGATATGGTACATGGAGGATAGATACTTTCTTGCGTGGGCATTTTAAGTACCAGAATATATTTTGTGTTGGAGTGGGGGGGTTGAGAGGGATTAGTGTTGAGGATATGGTAAACGGAAGGATATATACTTCTTGCGTGGCCGTTTGTAAGGAACATCTATTTTGTGTGGAGGTGGGGGGTTGGCGGGATAGTGTTGAGGATATGGTACATGGAGGAGATGATACCTTTCTTGCGTGGGGCCTGTAAGTAACTATATTGTGTTGGAGGGGGGGTGAGAGGGTAGGGTTGAGGATATGGTAAATGAGGATATGATACCTTTTTGCGTGGGCCTTGTAATAAAAGAGTTTCGAATGCGTGAGTTGCGGGAATCATCCGTTACGGGTTTGGTGTCGGCTTTATGTTGTAATTTGGCTGTCTTAGACATTAACGATATAAGTTTGTGGAAACCTTCTTCCTGGAGCCCAGTCTTGGAAGTGTAATTCCTTTGTTGAATCTTATCACTATGTCATAAAAGCGTGCCAAGTTGTAGATTGAGACATGGCCTAAATATGCTGGACTGGCATAGGTATATTAATTAGTTGGTGTGTAGTATGATGTAATTAATGAGGCTAAATCACTCCCAAAACCAGGGAATATTATAGGTTTTCCATTGTGACAAATGATCTTGTGAGAGTGATGTTAAAGGTTGAGGGCATGGAATTTGTGATATATAGATTTATGAAAACTTAGGGGTTAATTTATTACCCAGTACTGTAATAATTGGTGAAATTGTGTTTCATGAGTTTTCCAGAGTAGGGAAAATTGAGGTTGAGGAGGTTAGATTTGTCATATTTGTCGGGTAGGCCTTGGTTTTACTTTCATTTATGTTGTGACCTGAAGTTAAAGGACCATATATCTGTAGGAGATTGTGTAGGTGGTAGAGATATATGTGATTGGGATGAGTGTCAAGAGAAATCTCCGCCGTAAGAGATAGGAGAGATATTTTGTATGGTTTTGTTTGTTGTGAATGGTTGGGCCTGTGTGAATGTTCGGTTCATTTCCTAATCTTGACGTAAAGGGGAGAAGAGGGACAGCCCGTGTCTGGTTCCCCCGGCTCTCACCAGGGACTGTGCCGATAAGAGCCTCCGGACCTTTATCTTCCTGTTGGAGTTGAGTGATATAAGCCCCTCAATGCTTTATATAAAGTGTCCATCAGGACGAATGATTGCCAGCCTGTTTGAAAAAACCTGAAAACATAAATGGCCATTCCAGGCCTGTCGAAAACACTTCTTTCTAATAGGACTTTTACCTGATGTTTTGAGCATGGACTCAGGTTATGAATCGCGTTACGATGGGTTTAAGTGAGTAACTTGGCTAGTCTACCAATGACAAGGATGCTCGTGTAAGTGGGACTGGGAGTTTAGACGTGAGTGTCCTATGGGATGGTCTAGAACCAGGGTAAGAGTTATTGAGAAAAGTAGAAGATGTAGGAAAGATAGAGGGGCCGATACCCAGTATAATCTATTCAGGGAGGAGTGTGGGGGGAGAGAGTGAGTAGAAAGAAAGAGAGAGAGTAGAGAAGAAGTAGAAGGGTGTGAACTGCCGCGGGCTGTGAGGCTGGGGAATTCTAATTCCCACGTGTCATACAGATGGATTGGCGCAACGAGTGTTGTAACACTTAGATATTGAGTTCCCTGTCTCTTGGGGGTGCTGTGTCGTATTGGTGAGTTTGTCCTTGTCTTGTGAAGGGGATACCAACACAGTTTTTAAAATCTCCCACTACATAAGGGTTGGGACACATCCTCCAATATAGATAGTGCTGTGATGTGAAGGTTTTTTTTTTAGGAAGCGAGGTTGGGCCTGTGTTGGGGGCGGCGAGATATTACATGAACATACTACATTGTAGCTGCTACCCTGTAAATAAGTGTACTTCTACCCTGTGTGTATGGTTTTTTTTGTGTTTGGTGAGTTGGAAGGGGGTTGTTTTTTGATGGAATAAGGATAGCGTTGACCAGCTTCCTTGGTGTCCAGCCGCTAGCGCTTTTGGAATAGATTGTGTGGGTATAGATATTTATAGAATCGGGAAAGCGTCAGGGCCAGGAGATGTGTTTCTGACGGAATAGATCTGCCCGCGATTGTTTAGTCCCCGAGATAGAAGCCGCCTCTTGGGCGAGGAGAGTCCCAGGGGGTCCTTCACGTTCAGCAGAAGAAAAGTTATGGTACCATGCCATTGTGTTTGGAGATGGGAGTGTCTACTAGGTTGGGGGGATCCGCCGGGCCCCGGCACACAACCCGGGACAGCGCGAGCAGCCAGCCACCTGTGAGGTCAAACAAAACATAAAAACAAATGGAATAAACAAACATAACAAACGGAGTGGGTCGGTTCCCAGACACAAAATCCAGTACTTAGGGTTTCTAATCCTCGCCTGCGGGGTAACGTGGTGAGCTGCTGTCAGGGGGGGGCCTATACTTCGTTCCCTATGCCCGCCCCAATCCGTGGGAGATTCAGGGAACCTTCAGTAGGTCGATTGGGGGAGGAAATCTGTTCCAAAGGGTGCCAATAGGTTTGGGAAAGGTGGGTGAGGCCAGGGGAGCGGTGCACTAAGCTGGGGAGAGGGTCTGATATGATTTTGTGTCTGTGTCAATCACTTGCGTAGATTATATCCATTATTTTGGATAGAGTGGAAAAGAAAGGTGGATGATGTATTAAAGTATAGCTTGCATGTATCTGTTTGTCCCTTTAAAGGCCCAATCTAGTAGGTATAATAACCGTGTTGGTTTGGAGGGCTTTGTTATTGTTAAAACTATTACTGCCAGTAGCCTCATAATTTCACTGTGCAATGGTCACATCTGCACTCCCTTCTATGTGTGGTGAATTCTCTGCCTGTAACCGGCGTTGGTCCCCGCCTATTCCGCCAGCCCAAGGAGAGAGCCCTAAATGAAACCCCAGGTTCTTTTTCATTTGAGAGGTTCTGGAATGTTTTGATATAACAAGATAAAATGAAACTTAACCAGACACATTTGCAATATACCCATGATCCACATGAATGACGTAAAATGACAAACTGTTATGTTTTATAAACTTTACGTGTTTTGTAGTATCCACGGTTGACATTATAAAGACTCGTCCGGGCCAGTTTCCAGGTTTATCTTTGGTTCCCTACATGGGGAAAGATATCACGGAGGACCCAGAACCCGATGTGCAGTATATAATATCATGGCTGTGGGGCGAAGAGATTGTTACAGGTTTGGGAAAGATAGGGGTCCGATTTTGTCCTATGTGTCTCCGTAGGGGCCGGAATAGTGTCTTTTTTCTCGTCCTCGCCACGGCGCCAGAGGGAAGAAGAAACCTTTGGGACTGGTGTTTCTTTGGAAGGATTGTACCAGTTCCGATCCTCTGAGTCCTGAGAGTGTCTGTGTCTACGTTTCTCGGAAACAAGGGGTGGTTAGGACACCTGTTGTGATGTCCAGGTGGAGTGCGTGGTCGGGCAGGCTAATTGGAGGTAGGGAGTTGAAGGGATCGCAGAATCGGAGAGCATCCCGCTGGGTAGTGTGAGGGAATGTGTCACATCTTCATGTCGGATATGAGCTGAAAGGGGAATCCCAATGTAAGGTATTGTCCATCAGAGCTTGAAGTAGGGGACGAGTTGCGCCTGCGGGCAGTAGAGTGGATGGCGCCAGCATCGGGGTACATTGGTTATCGGATCTCCCGTGAGTTAATTTCAGTCTCTGTTACGATATGGGTTAGGATGTCCTCTTTTTCGGTGTGAGTAGTGAAGTCCATGAGTTATATTCCCGGGGGTATTTGAGAAGAGGTACCTTCTTTGGCATAGAGATCTGTGGACCCTGTGCCATTTTATTGGGTTTCGTTGTTAAGGTCAAGAATAGTGGCTAATAGGAGAGATTGTGTCCTTTAAAGTGGTCATCTGAGACCGTTTTGGTTAGGTTCGTGGATCTTATTATTATAAGGAAATAATAGGGGAAGTTATTATTAGTATTATTTAGGGAACCATAATAGTTATCTTTGTATGCAATAGATCAAACTGGGACTTGATGTTGGTTCTTGAGATGTTCGCTAGTTATCCGACTGATCTTTCATTCAGATGACTGTACCGAATCTTTGGCAATTATGTACCCTGGAAAATCCCAATTAGCATATCACGCCACGGTGTTAAGAACCAGTCGGCGTATGGACTAGCGAAAGCCAGTAGATGACTAGCGAAACGTCTTCAGAAGAACTAAACTTAAGTCCAGTTGATCTAATATACAACGATATACCTGACCCACCCCCCCCCCCGACCTGATGATGAAATACAGATATACCGTGACCTTGGATGGTACTTATTCTTGCGGATGATATATTACAGATATACCTGTGACTGGATGGATAAACTATTACAGATATACTCGTGACCGGATGATGATATTACGATTACAGAAAATACCGTGACCTGAGTGAATTCATATTCCAGATATAATACCGTGACCTGGATGGATGAATATTACAGTAATACCGTTGACCTGGAAATGGATGAAATATTACAGATATACCGTGACCGGTTGATGAATATACAGATATACCGTACCTGGTTGGTTTGAATATTACAAGATGACCGTGACCGGATGGATGAATATTACAGATATACCGTGACCTGGATGGATGTTTACATATACCGACTATTGAAATTACAGGAATATTACCGTGACCTGGATGAATGAATATTACAGATATACCGTGACCTGAATGGATAATATTACAATATTACCGTGACTGGTGGATGGAATATTACAGAATACGGTGACCGGACTGAAGATATAGATTTACCGTTACCTGGATGAGATATAATCTACAGTTACCGTGACCTGGATGGATGAATTATATACAGATATACCGTGAACCTGGATGGATGGAATAGTACAGAATACGTGACCCTGGAGGATGAATATTACAGATATACCGTGACCTTGATGAATGATATTACAGAAATACCCGGTGACCTGATGGAGGAATATTACAGATATACCGTGACCTGGATGGATGAATATTACATATACCGTCGTACCTGGATGGATAATATACCAGATATACCGTGACTGGATGATGAAATATTACGAGATTACCATGACCTGGATTAGTAGAGAACATTCACAAACACAGGAAACCATAATCGGGATTATTATTATTAAAGGGAACATAATAAGGGATTTTTATCATGATTAGTTAAATGGGCAACATAATAGGGATTATTACTTATTTTTATAGGGAACATTATCGGGGATTATTATAGGAAAAAAAAAAAAAAAAAAAAAAAAAATAAAAAAAAAAAAAAAAAAAAAAAAAAAAAAAACAAAAAATTTTAAAAAAAAAAAAAAAAAAGATAAACAAAATATTAATATGGCTGGGATTATTAGGGTTATTAATGGGAATATATGAGGGATTATTATTATAGGAATAAGGGATTATAATGGGAATTACTTTATATAATTATATTAAGGGAATAATAGGGATTCTTCCTTACTTTTAGGATATACTATTACCTAAACGGATTTCTATCCTATTATAGCATTATCCCGGGGTATTATTTTACTAATGGCTTACTACGGGTTCACTGCTTGGATAGTTATTTTTCTAGGGCCTTAACTGGGATTAATATTATTACTGGTTTATCTAGCCGGGCTATATCTTCTTTCGGGATCTGTGCTTTTTTTCGGGCATTTTTTATTTTGGGACTATAGGGATTATTTTCTCCTGGGAGAACTATTTTCTAGGATGATATCTTTATGGATTTACCTAGGCTTCTTTTATCCTTATTAACTTAATAGGTTCTATAGTGTTTTCTCTGCGGATCTTCCTTCTTTAGGGGACTATTAAAGCTGCTTCTAACTGTTAATAGGGGATCTACTGGGTGATTTATTCCTGGAATTACTTTCTATACGGGAACTCTCCTGCTTCTATTCTTTGGGACTTCCTCAAGGTATTCTTACTCGGGTACTATTTTTATTGGCATGTGATCTTCTTGCTGGAATTAACTAGGGACTTATCGGCTTCTTTTCTGGGAGTTACTAGGGATCTATTATTACTGCGGGATATCCCTTGATGATCTATCTTAGCTTCTACTCGGGTCTTATATATCTCCTGGTTATCATTATTATGCAGGAACATTGATATACAATATTATATACTAACTGACGTCAATTAATGCCACACGTCCATATTGTGACCGTGGATCCATTGTGGATGGGGGGGGGGGCTGTTTTTAGGTCCGGGGCCCCGCTGACCTGTCCCTCGCCCTTTACCTCCTCGTGTCTGCGTGTCTCAACTCGTTTTCTGCAGCGCGGAATCACTTCACTACGTCAGTATCCCCCCGGACAGGGCGGGTCCGCACGGGGAGGTACGGATAGGGAGGTTGATCCTGTAGAGTTCTGATTGATAGGATCACCCCTTGATTTCCCAAGGATGACTATAGCAAGACCCAGCTCGCCTTAGGAGTGGACAGAGTTGTTAACCAATTCAGGAGATTGGATCCGGAGTGTTTTTTAGATAATAGAGGGGCGGGGCCACTAGCTGTTGTTGGGGTGTCGATTCTAGGTAGTCTCCCACCCTTTGCGAGTTCCTAAAGCCACATTAGTTCATATGACCGGTTAGCCTTGTGAAGATTTGACTTATGGCGTTGTTGATTGGTTTTAACACTGCTCCCCGCCCCCACCACACCACCTATCCCTCCCCCCTAGCCCTAGGGGGCCTTTTCCATGAATAATGGAGCAGATTCACCATATCATTTATGATTATTTGTAACCTCCATTTCATTGTGTTCAGCCTGGCTGCTCTTCTGGCCCTGTGGTTCCGCTGATATGGGGAATTCCCTCATTATAGAGGAATGACAAAGCAGTGTGTAGCTCCCACCATGGAAGGATAGACAGCAGGTTCACAGCCCTGATCCACATAATAGACAGTGGGTACCGGCAGTTAAGGGTGACACACGGGTCAGTACCAGAGAGGGACCCAATCGTGTCGTATCCTTATACCGAGTATTTAACCATGTGTTTTCTCAACCTTTTTATCCCTATGATACTTGAAAATATATTAGTCCGTATTCACTTACCTGGCTCCTATGACATCTTCCTCCACGTCTGGTGTTTGCGCTTCTGGGCATTCCCGAGGCCGAAAGGGAGTATTGGTAGGTTCGGGTCTCGGGAGTTTGTGGTGGGTCTTGCGGGTGGGGATAAGCACCCTAAAATCATGGAGGTACTCCGGGACGGGGTGGATACACTGCTTCCCTTCTCGTTCTTCGTCACCTGCTGTCTAGGCAGCCAATATTGGCCAATACCTCTCTGCTGCTTATTGGTTCAGATCTTTCTTGATGCAGCAAATTTCAAGTTAATTTGTCTATTGTAGCCTATCCTTTCGGCGCCCTTCTGCCCCCCCATACCCCTTCCGGACCCCTTTGCATTGGCTCTTCTCTCCTTATTTAGCTTCCTGCCCCCCCCCCTTGATCTTTGTCACGATATAGTTTGTGGTTTTCCTTACTAGTCGGTGTGTTTTTCATTGTCCGGTTTCCTGATTTCCTGACCTTGTCCTGTTTTCGTTTTGATCGTGCGCCTGCCCTGATGTCTTCCTGCCAGACTACTCTGTACTACCTGCGAACGTGCCTGGTTCCAGGCCATCATAGAGGCTCTTAGTTTCATCGTCTCCTGGATGAAAGAAAGAGTTCAGCAGTTGTGAATTATATGCCATACATCGAAAATAATCAAACGCACTTATAAGGTTATCAGTAATTCTTGACTTTAGGTTCGCTATAGTTGTCGGTGGTTGTAGTTGCCTGATTGGCAGAGGGGTCTACGTCTGGCCCACCGGAACTCGAATAGAAGAGGTGACAGCAGTGTATAAAAAATTTTTTTGCTTGTGCCATAACCCCCCATAAGAAATGAAAAGGACCATTAACAAGACATATCGATACGTACTACATGTTGCTCATAGAGAACCCTAGTATAACTTCAAGGCATCCTACAGTGTTTCAGGATTACACCACTTGTATTTTAGTGCATTATCCTGGTAGTGTAGTAAAAGGCTTGTGAGTAACTTGTTTGATCGTCACCTGATTGTGATAGAAGGAGATTAACTTAATATACCTTTTTGATGCCACTCGCCAAGGCCAGAGGAGCCTACATTGCTTTGATTTGAGCCTGATCAAAAAGTTTTGTCCATATAGAAAGTCGTTGTCGTGACTTTTAGCCGCCCATTTCTGAACAGAGTGATTCGTGGAAGCCGGAGGCTGTGACCTGACTCTGATCATAATACACCGATGCTATAAAATGTATCTTGATTATTTTTAGAGAACAACAAACTAAAAGTTTGAGCCCACCTCATGCATTTTGGTAGTGGCAAAACAAGCCTGTTTAGTAAAGGGTTAATATCTTATCCGGTGAAACACAGTCTCAGACCACTTGATCACCTAAGAACTCAGCCAGCGTCACAAGCCACACACACTGTCCTATTGGAAGTCCGCTCACACCAGTCCGATGTTTGGCTCGCACAAACCCAGCATAGTCATGGCGCGCCTGTCGTCTGGACATTGCTCTGACAAGTCAACACTCAACCCAGAGATCTGCCATTGGACTCTGAAGTTTTTCTAGTCTACTGTATCCTTTCTGTCTTTTTCCCTGTCTTCCTTGGTTCCCGCACAGCACTGTCCTGATAACAAGCCACACTGTGCTGCCTTTGGGTGTACAGCCCCAGTCAATGGCCTGACAGCTGGTTGATTCCCCCTGAGTTATTGGTTCTTCTGACTCCCGAAGGGATACTTCCGGCCCATTCTCTGAGTGTTCTAGTTTAGTTTTTTTATTTATCTCCCAGATATCAAACAACCAAACAATTACATTCGATTCAAATAATAACATTATAATATATGGTATCTGTATTCATCACAACGGTGGGGTCACAAATCTTTGAGGACCTCCAAGACCCCTGTGGAAACACTGCTTTTAAAACCCCTACTTTGCAAATCACCTAATGCAGCTTCCGCAAGCTACTTGCCCTGCAGCTCTGATGGTGGAAAAACAAGGAAACAAATGTTGTTCATGGTAAAAAAACAATGTGGCCGGCGTTTTTTTTGCCGCAACGGATTGTGCTTTCCATTGAACACTGCATGATCAGCTGGGATTTGTTCCAACATACTCTTTGTTTCATCTAACAAACTAATGCACATTGTGTACCCACCACCCAACACTAACCCCAACCCTAACCCAACCCTAACACAACCCAACCTACCCCACCCAACCCCAAACCGAACCCAACAGAACCATAACCACCAGAACCCAAACCTAACCCAAACCAACCCAACACGAACCCCCCCCCCCCCCCCCCCAACCCTAACCATACCCAACCCAAAACCGATACCCGATACACAAACGCCAACCCAACCCTAACCCCAAACCCAAATACGCAACCAACACCCACCAACACAACAACACGCCAACCCGTAACCCAACCCAACCCCAACCCAAAACCGTAACACGTACCCAACCCGTAACCGAAATACACCAACCCAAACCTAACCCAAACCATAACCAACCCAACCCGTACAACCCAACCCAACAACTAACCCAACCCACCAAACAAACGAAACCCCAAACCTAACCCTAACCACAATCCAACCCTAACACCAAACCCAAACAACCCAACTAACCAACTAACCCAACCCTAACACTAACCCAACCCTAACCCAACCCTAACTAACCCAACCCAACCCAACCCTTACATAACCCAACCCTAACCTAACCTAACCTAACCCAACCCAACCCTAACCCAACCAACCCATAACCCAACCCCACAACCCTAACCCCAACCCACCCAACCCTAACCCTAACACTAACCCAACCCTAATAATGGAGGGATAGTGCAGCTTACAGGGGTGGCACAGACTCAGCAAGACTGTGAAACAATGTCTTTATTAAACAAACATGGTGCTACATGTTCGGCCAACGTCCCTTTCCAAGCCCCACAGTAAAAACACAGACTGCCTTATGGTAGTCTGAAGAACAACCACCTAGCCCATCCCCCAACAAATTCATAATCAGCAAATACCATAGTGTGGTAGTTCCAATGGTCCCCCGCCTTCCAAAGTCTCTTACTTCAAAGTGTAAACTGTTCCTTTGTGGCAAACATAGAATTTTGGAACAATCCATAAACCTGTGATTGTAGAAGCATAATATAATCGAGTACATCGAGGTACTTGTGGGTATACAGAGTACTAAACTAAGTGTAGAAGTCCAATGTTGTGGAAAATATTGAACATAGGTGTTCAGAATCAGCCAAATCCAATATGATGAAAGAGAACAATACGAATAGAAAATAAGTAATAACATTATAGTCCAATTAAAATTGAAGGGGTGATAGCAGACGTCCATACTAGTATACTTCCAGATATACATGTAAAAAAATAAACTAACTCACATTTCGAGCTTCATAGACTAATGCAAACTATAGTTTGCATATAATAATGCAATAGAATGCAAGGATAGCTAAATAGTCAGCAATATAATTATTGCAGTCAAATAGCACACATATAATAAATTACAAATACTGCCACTATGTGGCTGTTGTAATGGATCACCCTATGATACACTGCAAGCTATACTACTAATCTGAAGTTTAGCCGTTTTCTAACCCACCCTAAACCTAAACTAACCCCAACCCAAAACCCTAACCAACCCAACCCAACCCTACCCTAACCCAAGTACCAAAAAGTGCATGGCCCCCTCTTTCTACAAAAATCGAGGAAGTATTGAAGGGCGTTGTTACTCACATGCTTTGAATACAGCTCGATACAGAACACATCAAACAACAAGGTACATACCCACGGGATCACTCTATCAGCTCACTGTGGATCTCACGTTCCCGTGGTGGAAGCACAGTAACCCCCTCACAGGAAAGGCATGAGAGCATACATGACACGTTTGTGAATGGAGCCACTTCCTGTCGTACCCTTGTCTAGCTATCGTGTCTACTAGCACTAGTCTAGATAGATATGATAGGTGATAAGCTACATCTATTATCATCTATATCTATCTAATCATATCTATCATCTATATATCGATCATACCTATCTATCGATTCTACTAGACGAGTAGTCGATATAGATCGTAGTATCGGTTCTGACAGCGCAATCGGTCACTAGTCGTATATCGTATCGAGTATCGTAGGGGCAGTCGATCTATCTCTAGCGTATCTATCTTAGCGTATCTAGTCTATCATCTCATTCATTGCATATCGATCTATCACTATATCTATCTATCTCTATCTACCTACTACTATCACCTATCTATTATCATCTTCAAATCAAATCATACAAGAAAGAGCTTTATTGGCAGGATCAATTTACATTTTGACATTGCCAAAGCAAACAAAAAATAATAAATAAAACATAAAACATTTAGTATTAGAGGTTCACGTAGGGGGACTATGGGTAAATCAATGGATAATTAATATATGGACAGTTATATAATAAGCGTTATATTGGGTTTGTAGTTTCAAGTCGATTGGGAAGGATAAATGGATCATTGGGCAAGTAGTCCCCCAAAATATACACAGTATATAATGCAAAGCCTACAGTTAGACATCCTCTTTTTAGGTCTCCTCTAGATCGATTGGGCACCTTCTACACAGTTTCGGTCTGGGGGCTTAAAGCTGGTCATCTCTACTTGTTTCGCGAGCTTGCTTAGCTTTTTCAAGAGTATATGGTAAGCCTACTGTTTCCTTCGGGCTTTAATCCTCTTTATGTGGCCATTTCACGCTTTCATGGGCCAAGCTTTTGACAAAGAAATAGTGAGAAGCAAATGGAGAATTTTTAGTGATAGAGTGATAAGAAGATTTGGTAACCTTTTTGCAACACCCCCCTATTCTCTGTCGGAAAAAACAGAAAGGGAAGCTTAAGATCAGATTAGCGAACACAGAAGAGACATCATGATCTACAAAGGCCCCTTCCATCAATCGAAGATCCTGTAAAGCCAAAAAAGACACAATGTACCCAAGTTTAAAGTGGCACATATGGAAGAAAGTATAAACTCCAAAACAGGAGGCAGGTGGACCTATTAAAAAGGCCTTATTAAAGAGGCACGTTTGGATTGACAGGCTGCAAACCGTGAGTCCTAGTGGCATTAACAGTAGATGCCGGATTAATTAGTAATAGCTTCCTTTAATACGGGGGCTTCCTTACTTTTCTGTACATATGGCTGTTATCTTCGAGATATCATAGCCTATACTAAAGATTAGCAGTTGGGGGGCGTGTCTGGATGCCGGCGCTAGGGGAAGTCAAAGTCAGGAGGCTCCCGCCTTAGTTCCATAAAAAAAAACATGGGCACAAGGCTTAAACAGCCCTCCGACAGACCCCCCGAAGCCCCAGGGCTCGACTCCATTACAGGGGACTCAGAGAATGCTTTGAGGGCGACTCCGGAAGGCCCACGAGCCAGACCCCGCCATGACGAGGCCCGTGCACTCGCAAGGGCACGCTTTCCTCTCAATACAGGGCGACCAGCCCCCGCCACAGCCCCCTACCTCCGACGCACACTCATAGCCTCAACCATGGCGGACAAGCCAGAGGAGACGGTAAGTCTCACGTCGGGGATCTCGAACAACAGGGAGGAGGCCCACCATGGGCATGTCCTAACTGAGAAGCGGGGACCTCCATGACCTCACACAGGGGTACGCCACATGGCACCATTCATCGCCCAGCGGCCTCATGCGCATAGCTCCCCAATCAATAGGGGCCAATCCTACAGACCCTAGGTGCACACCAGGGGCCCTATAGTGACCAATTACAGGCCCATCCGATTACATACCTACCCACAAAAAGTGTACCTAGCCAAGCAGACACAGATCAGATCCAGACCACAGTAGAACGGAAAAATCCACATAAGGACAATCTAAAAGCTAAACAGGGTAGAGAACCATAAAAATGTACCAGCAAGGCCACTCCACACACCTCCAAACGGTCAAACAATTGCTTATTGACACATTCAGGGCACTAGAGCCTGTATAGGCAAGTGGAAGGATTGGAAACCGTGGCGACGCAAAAAACATCCGCATACGCGTATGCGGATGTTGTTGCGTCGGCCACGGTTCTCCATATCCTCCACTTGCCTATACAGGTCTCTAAGTGCCCTTGAATGGTCAATAAGCACTTGTGTGACCGTTTGGAGGTGTGTGGAGGTGGACTGCTGGTCATTTTCTAGGGTCTCTACCCTGTTTAGCTTTTAGATTGTCCCTTAATGTGGATTTTTCCGTTCTACATGTGGTTCTAAAAAAAGATCAATAAATAAGTTGATCCTCGATAAACAACATCTGTGTAAAAAACATCATGTGTTACGTATAAAACGCTTATAAAAATATACCAAAACTTTAAAGATGATGAAATATAGAGTATTGTTATAACCGTACTTCTAAACAGGCATCTAAAATTGTTTAAAAATGAATGCTCAAATACTTAAATTCATAAAGGTGACCAGGCTATACTTTAATAAAGTTGCATAGTGAGTATATAATAAAAAAGTAAAGTAGAAAAACATTACAGGGAGAGTAAAAAAAATTCTAGTGTTAAATGTGCCTAATTTGCCCCAACAATAGATGTTAGCTTCAAATGTTAAAATTAGATTGATGGTGGGGGCAAAAATTAGCACCAAGTTTATTAAACAATAAGAACTTTATGAAAAACCCTGCTTAGTGTTTCTAAAGTTAAGAGTCGATCTTCAGAGATTAGTGATACCAAATTATTCTCAATCAGTTAGATGTGGGTATCAAGGCTGCAGTAAAGAACTGTAAAGTATTATACCTTGTAGTGTTATTTGTTAATTATACTTTGTTACTAACATATAGCCAATTGCTAATATCTTTTTTTTTTTTTGAATTGTAACGATTTTACTTAAGAGTCGGTCTCAATTTACATAATATACATGTTTACAGGGTTCTGCAATTCTTCATGTTAAAAAACATTGCGAATTCTAAGAACACTCTCGTTGTATTAATGCCTTTAATAACAGGCACTTAACATGCCTTAATAACATTGCCGTTTAATAACATGGCCTTCTAAAACATGCCTATAAAACTGCCTGTTAATAACATGCCTTTAATAAAGCCTTTAATAACAAATGTCTTTTTCAACTTTAAATTTACAGTTATTCAGCTAATAGATAGACTAGAAAAGTAAAAATAAAATAAAAAAGTAAAATTCAAAACTTAAACATGACCTCCAAAGCACTCTCGGAATGCTGGTCCGATCGCCCCCGACATCCGGCGCACGGCACCAGGGGGTTTGGTCCCCCTTGTGACTACCGAGCGTCCAGCTCCATAGTGATATTGTCATTTTCCTCTAGGGTGTTGTAACTCCCATATTCGACCAGGGTATACAGGTGGTCTCATCCTAGTTTATTATGAAAGCCGTTTGCAGTCATATGCTCCCATAAACCTGGAGAATTCATTGATTTGCATATTAGTTTGGAAGGATGGGTGGGAGTTTGCCTCCATATATGGTATCAGGCATGCTGGCTGCGTAAGGATTGGGGTGTTTAAGTAATGATATTTAACTGTTTTAGATAGATCTGGATGTGGAGCAGTGAGCAAGACATATTGGGGGGGGAGAGATGTATTGGCCGTCTATCAGAGGTCAACCAGATCTGTGGACCCTCGACCAGTTAGTTTGGTGAGTGAGGGACATAGCCAGTATATATATGTAGTATAGTTGGCCGGTCAGCAGGTTGCCTCTCCAGACTGTTGTCGGGCAGTATAGAGTTAAGAAACGGGTAGGTAGTAGTTACATGTTGCTGGAGTATTGGGGTTAATTGAACGTGTAGTTTGTTACCTGTTGTATGTTGCTGGCAAGTGTTGGGTTAATGGCGTGCAGTTCTTGTTACATGTTTTGTTACATGTGCTGGCAGCGTATAAGGGTTAATGGGCGTTGTGTTGGTTACATGTTTGGTTACTGTTGCTGGCAGTATAGGGTTATGGCATGTAGTTTACCGGGTGTAATCCAATGAAAGAGAATTTTTATATCCGTTTTCTTTGTGTACCATGTATTAGAAGGTGTTAGCGGTATTTTCCAGATCTTTCCCATGTATCTAAGGAAATGGGGGCTCCCAGCGCCCTCTCCCATCTCTCCCATATATTTGTGATTGGAGTGGGGGGGGTTTGGGGGGATGATAAGTGTTAAGGGATATGGTACATGGAAGGATGATGATACCTTTCTTGCGTGGGACATTGAAGTAACATATATTGTGGTGGAGTGGGGGGGTTGGCGGGAAGGTTCGTGTAAGGATTGGTACATGGAGGATTGATACCTTTCTTGCGTTGGGTGCCTTGGTAAGTAACATCTATGTGTTGGAGTGGGGGTGGGTGGGTTGGCGGTGGGATAGTGTTAAGGAATATGGTACATGGAGGATATGATACCTTTTTGAGGGCCTCCTTGTAAGTAACATAATTTGTTGTGGAGTGGGGGGTTGGAGGGATAGTGTTAAGGAGATGGTATATGGAGGATATGGATACCTCCTTGCGGGGGGTCCATGTAAAGTAACAGATAGTTGTGTTGGAAAGTGGGGGGGGGGGGAGTGGGGGACAGGTGTTTAAGGGATAGGTACATGGAGGATATGTACCTTTTGGTGGGCCTTGTAAAGAGTAACCATATATTTGTGTTGGAGGGTTGGAGGGAAGGGGTGGAGGGATAGGTTAAGGTATGGTTACATGGGAGGTATGATACCTTTCTGCGTGGGCTGTAAGTAACATATATTTGTGTTGGAGGGGGTGAGTTTGGAGGGATAGTGTTAAGGATGTGGTTTACAGAGGATATGATAACCTTTCTTGCGTGGGCCTTGTAAGTAACATATATGTAGGTTGAGGTGGGGGTGGGAGGGATAGTGTTGAGGGATATGGTACATGGAGGATATGATACTTTCTTGCGTGGGCCTTTGTAAGTACATAAATATTTTGTGTTGGAGTGGGGGGGTTGAGGGGATTAGTGTTGAGGATATGGTAAACGAGGAGGATATGATACCTTTCTTGCGTGGCCGTTTGTAAGGACATATTTGTGTTGGAGTGGGGGGGTTGGCGGGATAGTGTTGAGGATATGGTACATGGAGGAATGATACCTTTCTTGCGTGGGCCTGTAATCAACTATATTTGTGTTGGAGGGGGGTGGAGGGAGTAGGTGTTGGGATATGGTACATGGAGGATATGATTACCTTTTTGCGTGGCCTTGTATAAAAGAGTTTCGAATTGCGTGAGTTGCGGGAATATCCATACGGGTATTGTGTCGGCTTTATGTTTAATTTGGCTGTCTAGACATAACGATAAAGTTGTGGAACCTCTTCCTGGAGACCAAGTCTGGAAGGTATAATTCCTTTGTGAATCTTATCCACTATGTCATAAAGGTGCCATTAGTGAGATTGAGACATGGCCTATAATGATGTGCTGGCATAGGTTTTAATGTAAGTATTTGTTAGTATGTATGTGTAATTTAATGAGCTAAATCCATCCCAAAACCAGGGGAATATTATAGGTTTTCCATTGTGAAATGATCTTGTATAGTGTGTAAAAGGTTGAGGCGATGGAATTGTGAATATAGATTATGAAAACTTAGGGGTTAATTGATTACCCGGTAGTTATGTTGGTGAAATCTGTTTTCCATGAGTTTTCAGAGTAGGGAAATTGAGTTGTAGGAGTTAGATTTGTCATATTTAGTGGTAGTGCCTCTGGTTACTTTCATTTATGTTGTGACCTGAAGTTAAAGACCATATATTGCTAGGAGACTGTGTAGGTGGTAGAGATATATGGGATTGGGATGTGCAAGAGAAATCGTCCGCCGCTAGAGTAGAAGAGAGATATTTTGTTAGGTTTTGTTTGTTTGTGAATGGTTGGGCAGGGTGTGAAGTTCGGTTCATTCCTAAATCTTGACGACTAAAGGGGAGAAGGGGACCAGCCCGTGTCTGGTTCCCCCGCGCTCTCACCAGGAAGCTGTGCCGATGAAGCCTCCGGACTTTTTATCTGTCCTGTTGGAGTTGAGGATATTAAGCCCCTCAAATGCTTTATGTATAAAGTTGTCCATCAGGACGAATGATTGCCAGCCTGTTTGATAATGTGGAACAAACATAAATGGCCATTCCAGCCTGTCCGAAGACTTCTTCCAATAATATGGTGAGCCGTTATGACCTGACTGGGTTTCTGAGCCATGGACTTCAGTCTCCACTGACAAAATTCTGTCTGTGTGACGGATTGGAGGAGTTTAACGTGAGTCCGTTATCGGGCTATGGTTGACCAGGTGATAGGGGAGGATGTGGGTAAAGGAGACTGAGGAGTAGAGCCATGAGTTAGATAATTTTAAAAGTAGAAGAGTAAGTAGAGGGGCCGATACCCAGTATAATCTATTAGGGAGGAGGTGGGAGAGGGTGAGTCGAAAGAAAGAGAGGAGATAGCATGACAGTAGTAGAAGTGTGAACTGCCCGGGCTGTAGTGGGGAATTCTATTCCCTAGTGGTCATACAGATTGGCATTGGCGCATACGAGTTGTTGTTAACACTTAGATATTGTTTCCCTTGTCTCTGGGGGGTGCTGGTGTGTATTGGGAGTTTGTCTTGTCTTCTGTGAAGGGATTACCAAGTTTTTTAAAATCTCCCACTACATAAGGTTGGGACCACATTCCATTATATAGATAGTCTTGATGTGAAGGTTTTTTTTTAGGAAGCGAGGTTGGCCTGTGTTGGGGGTCGGCGTAGATATACATGAACATATCTACATTGTAGTGCTACCTTGTAAATAATGTATTCTACACTACCTGTGTGTATGGTTTTTTTGGTTTGGTGAGTTGGAAGGGGGTTGTTTTTGTGGAATAAAGGATAAGCGTTGACAGCCTTCCTGGGTGTCCAGCCGCTGCGTGGATAGATTGTGGGGTATAGATATTTTTAAATCGGAGAAAGCGTCAGGGCCCTGGGAGATGTGTTTCCTGCACGGAATAGATCTGCCCGCGATTGTTTAGCTCCCCGAATTAGAAGCGCCTCTGGCGAGGAGAGTCCAGTCTTCCTTCACGTTCAGAAAGAAAAGTGTTATGGTACCTGCCATTTGTTTTGGAGATTGGGAGTGTCTATAGGTTTGTTGGGGGATCCGCCGGGCCCCGGCACACAGCACCCGGACAGCGCGAGCAGCCAGCCACCTGTGAGGTCAAACAAAACATTAAAAACAGAATGAATAAACAAACATAACAAACGGAGGGGTCGGTTCTCCAGACAACATCCAGTACTATTAGGGTTTCCTAATCTCGCCTGCGAGGGTTAACGTGGTGAGTATGCATGTGGGGGTTTCCTACTTGCGATCCTTCATTCGCCCCCCCCAATCCGTGGGGATTCAGGGAGACCTTCAGTAGTGTCGATTGGGTGGAGGGAAATCTTGTTTCAAAGGGTGCCAATAGGTTTGGAAAGGGCTGGGTGAGGCCAGGGAGCGGGTGCTAAGCTTGGGGAAGAGGGTCTGATATGATTTGTTGTCGTGTCAATCATTGCGTAGATTTGATAATACCCATTATTTGATAGAGTGGAAGAAAGGGTGGATGATGTATTAAAAGATAGGCTGCATAGTACTGTTTTTACCCTTTAAAGCCCAATCTGTACAGGTATAATAACCGTGTTGGTTTGGAGGGCCTTTGTATATGTTACTATTACGCCAGTAGCCTCATACATTTCACGATGTGCACTGGTACATTGCCCTCCCTTCTATTGTGGTCGAATTCCTCTCCTGTAACGGCTTGGGTCCCCTGCCATATACCGCCAGCCCTAAGGAGAGAGCCCTAAATGAAACCCCAGGTTCTTTTCATTTGAGAGGTCTGGAATGTTGTATATGAACATAGATAAAATGAAACTTAACCAGACACATTTTGCCAATACCCATATCACATATAGAGAAGCATGACATAACGTTATTTTGGCTTAAACTTTACGTGTTTTTCAGTATCACGGTTGAACATTATAAAGCTCGTCCGGGCCAGTTTCCAGGTTTATCTTTGGTTCCCTACATGGGAGAAGATATCAGGAACCCAGACCCTGAGTGCAGTATATAAATATCATGGCTGATGGGGCGAAGAGATTGTACAGGTTTGGAAAGATAGGGGTTCCGATTTGTCTCTATGTGTCTCCGTAGGGTGGATATCTTTCTGTGTTCTCCTCTGCCACGGCGCCAGGAAGAAGAAGAAAACCTTGGGACTTGGTGTTTCTTTGAAAGGGATTGTACCAGTCCTGATCCTCTAGTCCTGAGAGTGTCTGTGTCTACGTTTCTCGGAACAAGGGGTGGTTAGACCTGTTGTGATGTCCAGGTGGAGGTGCGTGGCGGGACAGGCTATTGGAGGAGGGAGTTGAAGGATTCGCAGAATCGGAGAAGCGTCCGCTGGAGTGAGTGAGGGAATGTGTCACATCTTCATGTCGGGACTATGAAGCTGAAAGGGAATCCCATGTAAGGTATTGTCCATCAGAGCTGAAGTAGGGGACGAGTTGCGCCTGCGGGCAGTAGAGGGATGGGCCAGCTCGGGGGACATTGGTATCGGTGCTCCCGTGAGTTAATTTCATGTCTGTTACGATATCGGGTTAGGATGTCCTCTTTTTCGGTGTAGTAGTGAAGTCTCATGCAGCTTATATTCCCGGGGGTATTTGAATAAGGGTACCTCTTTGGCATAGAGATCTGTGGGACACTGCCATTTCTATTTGGGGTTTCGTTGTTAAGGTCAAGAATAGTGGCTAATATAGGAGAGATGTGTCTTTAAAGTGTCATCTGAGGAACCGTTTCTGTAGGTCGCGATTATGCGGCGATGTTGTTTGCGTCGGCCGCGGTTCTCCTAATTCCTCCACTTGCCTAACAGGTCTTAAGTGCCTGAATGGTCAAAGAGCCACTGTTGTGACAGTTTGGAGGTGTGTGGAGGTGGGACTGCCTGGTCATTTTCTGGGTCTCTACCTGTTTAGCTTTTAGATTGTCCCTTAATGTGGATTTTTCCGTTCTACATGTGGTCTGGATCTGCTGTGTCTGCTTGGCTAGGTCATCTTTTGTGGGTAGGTATTGTAATAGGGCCTGTAATTGGTCACTATAGGGCCCCTGGGTGTGCATCCCTAGGGTCTGTAGGATTGGGCCCCTATTGGGGAGCTATGCCATGAGGCCGCTGGGCTGAATGGTGCCATGTGCTGATACCCCTGTGTGAGGTCCATGGGGTCCCCTCTCCCAGTTAGGACATGCCCATGTGGGCCTCCTCCCTGTTGTTCGAGGATCCCCTGAGTGAGACTTACCGTCTCCTCTGGCTTGTCCTCCATGGTTTGAGGCAGTGTGCGTCTTGGAGGTAGGGGGCTGTGGGGGGGCTGGCTGCCGTTGTATTGAGGAGGAAGCGTGCCCTTGCGAGTGCACGTGTGCCTCTGTCATGGCGGGTCCCTGGTCTCGTGGGCCTTCCGAGTCGGCCCCAAAGCATTCTCTGAGATCCCGCTGTATGGGAGTCGAGCCCTGGGGCTTCGGGGTCCTGTCGGAGGGCTGTTTAAGCCTTGTGCCCATGTTTTTTTTATGGGGACTAGAGCGGGAGCCCTCTGACTTTGCTTCCTCCTAGCTCGGCATCCAGACCACGCCCCCCAACTGCTAATATCTTAGTATAAGGCTAATGAATATCTCAGATACCAGCCATATGTACAGAAAAGTAAGGGCCCCGTATTAAAGGAAGCTATTTAATCCGGCATCTTCGTTAATGCCTATCGGACTCAAAGTTTGCAGCATGTCAATCACGTGCCTCTTTAATAAGGCCTTTTTATAGTCACCTCCTCTGTTTGAGGTTTAACTTCTTCCAATATTTGCCACTTTAATTGGGATACATTGTGTCTTTTTTGGCTTACAGGAGTCTCGTATCTGGAAGGGGCCTTTGTAGTTCATGATGTCTCTTCTGTGTTCGCCTAATCTGATCTTAGCTTCCCTTTCTGTTTTTCCGACATGAGAATAGGGGGGCTGTGCAAAAAGGTTACCAAATTCTCTGTCACTCTATCACTAAAATTCTCCATTTGCTTCTCACTATTCTTTGTCAAAAGATTGCCATGAAAAGCGTGAAAATGCCACATAAAGAGGATTTAAAGCCCAGGAACAGGTAGGCTTACCATATACTCTTGAAAAAGCTAGAGCAAGCTCGCGAAACACGTAGAGACTGACCAGCTTAAAGCCCCCAGACCTAGAACATCTGTAGAAGGTGCCCAATAGATCTAGAGGAGACCCTAAAAAGAGGATCTTAACTGTAGCTTTGCATACTATAGCTTTGTATATTTTGGGACTACTTGCCCAATGATCCATTTATCCTTCCCCAATCGACTTGAAGACTAAAACCCAATATACCCTTTATAGTACTGTCCATATATTAATTATCCATTGATACCCATGTCCCCCTACCGTGAACCTCTAATACTAACATGTTTTATTATTTTATTTTTTGTTTTGCTTTGGCAATGTCAAAATGTAAATTGATCCTGCCAATAAAGCTCTTTTGATTTGATTTGATTTGATAGATGCTGATAGATAGTGAAAGATAGGTAAGATAGATAGATAGATAGATAGATAGATAGATGATAGATGATAGATAGATGATAGATAGATAGATAGATAGATAGATAGATAGTAGAGAGAGAGATGACAGATAGATAATAGATAGATATAGATAGATGACAGATTGATAGATAGATAGAAAGATAATAGATATATAGATTATTGATAGATAGATAGATAGATAGATAGATAGATAGATAGATAGATAGATGATAATAGTATTAGATAGATGATAGATAGATGATAGATAGACAGATAGATAGACAGATGATAGACAGGTGAAGTGACTCCATCACAAAACGTGTCATGTATGCTCCTCATGCCTTTCCTGTGTGTAATGGTGCTTTCCACCACGGAAGCGTGAGCTCCACAGTGAGCTGATAGAGTGATCTCCCGTGGGTATGTACCTTGTTGTTTGATGTTTCTGTATCGAGCATTATTAAAGCATGTGAGTACAACGCTCCTTCACATACTCGATTTTTGTAGAAGGAGGGGGCCATGCACTTTTGTACTTGGGTTAGGGTTGGGTTGGGTTGGGGTTAGCTTAGGTTTAGGGTTGGGTTAGAAAACAGGCTAAACTTCAGATTAGTAAGTATAGCCTGCAGGTGTATCATAGTGGATCCATTACAACAGGCCACATAGTGGCAGTATTGTATTTATTACTATGTGTCTATTTTTACTGCAATCATTATTATTGCTACTATTTAGCTATTCCTTGCATTTTATGCATTTATTATATGCAACTATTAGTTTGCATTATCTATGAAGCTCAGAAATGTGAGTTAGTTATTTCTTTTACATGTATATCTGCAAGGATACTAGTATGGAAGTCTGCTATCACCCCTTGCAATTTTATTTGACTATAATTTTATTTACTTTATTTTCTATTTCGTATTGTTTCTCTTTCATCATATTGGATTTGGCTGTTCTGAACACACTATGTTCAATATTGTTCCACAACATTTGGACTTCTACACATTATGTTTAGTACTATGTATACCCACAAGTACTCGATGTACTCGATTTATTATGCTTCTACAATACACAGGTTTATGGATTGTTCCAAAATTCTAATGTTTGCACAAAGGAAACAGTTAACACTTGAAGTGAAAGAAGACTTTGGAGGCGGGACCATTGGAACTACACTATGGTGATTTGCTGATGAATTTGTTGGGGGATGGGCTTAGGTGGTTTGTTCCTTCATGACTACCTATATTAGGCAGTCTGTGTTTTACATGTGGTGTGCTTGAGAAAGGACGTTGGTCCGAAACATGTAGCACACATGTTTTGTTTAATAAAGACATCTTGTTTCACAGCTTGGAGTCTGTGCCATCTGTAAGCTGCACTCATACCTCCATTTATTAGGGTTGGGTTAGTGTTAGGGTTGGGTTAGGTTGGGTTAGGGTTGGGTTAGGTTAGGGTTGGGTTAGGTTAGGGTTGGGTTAGGTTAGGGTTGGGTTAGTTTAGGTTTGGGTTAGGGTTGGGTTAGTGTTAGGGTTAGGTTTGGGTTATGGTTGGGTTGGGTTAGTGTTAGGTTTGGGTTAGTGTTGGGTTTGGGTTGGGTTAGGGTTGGGTTGGGTTAGTGTTAGGGTTAGGTTTGGGTTGGGGTTAGGTTAGGGTTGGGTTAGTGTTAGGTTTGGGTTGGGGTTAGGGTTGGGTTAGGGTTAGGGTTGGGTTAGTGTTAGGTTTGGGTTGGGTTAGGTTAGGGTTGGGTTAGTGTTGGGTTGGGTTTGGGTTAGGGTTGGGTTATGGTTGGGTTAGTGTTAGGGTTAGGTTTGGGTTGGGTTGGGGTTAGGGTTGGGTTAGTGTTAGGGTTGGGTTAGGGTTGGGTTAGTGTTAGGGTTGGGTACACAATGTGCATTAGTTTGATTAGATTGAACAAACGAGTATGTTGGAAAATCCCAGCTGATCATGCCGTTCTCAATGGAAAGCACAATCCGTTGCGGCAAAACGCCGGCCACATTTTTTTTTACCATGAACAACATTGTTTACCTTGTGTATCCAACCATAGAGCTGCAGGGCAATAGCTTGCGGAAGCTGCATAGGTGTAATTTGCAAAGTAAGGGGTTAAAGCAGTGTTTCTCAACCAGAGGTCCTTGGAGGTCCTCAAAAGATTGTGACCCACCGTTGTGATGAATACAGATACATATATAAATGTTCTATATTTGAATGAATTATATGTTTGGTGTATTGATATCTGGGAGATAAATAAAAATAATAGAACACTCCGGAATCTCCAAGTATCCCTTCAGCACAGATACCCCAATATAACTCCACTTGCTTCACCAATAGTCAGGCACCCATTTGCTGGGAGGCTAGTAGCACCTCAAAGGACACAGTTGCCCCCTGGACTTTAAGTTCAAGGTATCTGTGCTGTGGACGGGGATACTCAAGAAAACCATGGGCGCAACAGACAAAAGGGCACAAGCAGGTTAAGAACTAGAAAAATCAGAGTCCAAAAGCAGAATCGGGGATGGAGCCAGAGGTCAGGACACAGGCAGGGGCACTTCTATGGTTTTTGCTGCCTGAGCCAAACTTTATTGCCGCCCTTTTGTGCGCGGACGTCATATTAGAATGGGTGTGGCTTTGTGGGTGGGCGTGGCTAAAGTTTTATGATTTTAACTTTCTATCACATAGATATTACATCCCTTTCTCAAACAGCTTGTTTTGCCACTACCATATTGCTCCTTTTAGTTTTTTGTTGCTCAAATCAAACTTATTTTATAGCCTGTGCTTTACATGTTGGTTCAACTGTTACAATACGTTAGAAATGCCATACTTTCTGTACTATAAAATATTTTAGCCAAAAGATTTGTAAGCCTTTCACCATGTCAAGGTAGACCCTTTCATCAGGGCCTAACTAACTAACCTAACCAGCCTAACAAACCTATTAAAGCTAACCTAACCATATTAAAGGATTTTAACAACATTATATCTGTATATATTCTTTTTTTTTTTTTTTCTTGACTGGTTATGGAAAAAAAAAATTTTTTTTTTTACAACTGCCTGTCTGACTCCTTTCTTCTTCAGTGCCGGGGTGCCGCCTGAGACAAATGCCTCACTCTGCCTAATGGTAGATGTGGCCCTGGACACAGGAGACAGTCAGCCAGGCGTAGTACAGAGTAGTCTAGGCAGGCAGACATCAGGGCAGGCAGCAACGGATCAAAACGAGAACAGGCAGAGGTCAGGAATCAGGAAACCGGACAATGAAAAACACCCGACTAGTAAGGAAACCACAAACTATATCGGGCAAAGAATCAAAGGCAGGAAGCTAAATAAGGGAGAAGAGCCAATGCAAAGTCCAGGAAAGGATAGGCAGAACAGGATAGGACAAAAATTTTTGAATTTGCTGCTCAAGAAGATCTAGACCAATAAGCAGCAGAGAGGTATTGGCCAATATTGGCTGCTAGACAGCAGGGTGACGAAGAGAAGGAAGCAGGTATCCCACCCCTCCCGGGAGTCTCCATGATTTTAGGGTGCTTTCCCGCACACCCGCAAGACCACCCCAAACTCCCGCGACCCGAACCTACCAGATAACTCCGCCTCCGGAATGCCCAGAAGCGCAACATCCAGACGTGGAGGAAGATGTCGCAGGAGCCAGGTAAGTGAATACGGACTAATATATTTTCAATGGTATCATAGGGATAAAAAGGTTGAGAAACACCTGGTTAAAGTCACGGTAACGGATACGACACCGATTGGTCCCTCTCTGGTACTGACCCGTGTGTCACCCTTACCTGCACGGTAACCCATGTCTATTATGTGGATCAGGGCAATGTGAACCTGCTGTCTATATCCTTCTCATGGGTGGGAGCTACCACACTGCTTGTCATGCCTCTATAATGAGGGTTCCCAGATCAGGGAACCACAGGGCCAGAAGCAGCCAGGCTGAACCACAATGAATGGAGGTTACAATAATCATACAATGATCATGTGATCTGCTCCATATCATGGAAAGGCCCCTAGGGCTAAGGGGGAGGGAAGGGTGTGTGTGGTGGGGGCGGGGCAGTGTAATAAAACCGTCAATCTTCATCCAGGCTCCGGCTCTGAACTAGGGTTAAGGAATGCAAAGAGGCGGAGACTTCCTAGAATGACACCCCCAACAGTATGGCCCCGCCCCCTCTTTATCTAAACCATCCGGATCCGACTCCTGATTGGTTAAACCCTGTCATTGATGGGGCTGGGTTTGCTATAGTTTGGGAGGCGGATCCTATCCCATTACAGACTCCTCCCATCCGTACCTCCCCGTGCGGACCCGCCCTGTCCGGGATCTGACTTAGTGAAGTGGATTCCAGCGCTGCAGAAAGAGGTGAAGACACCGAGACACGGTAGGTAAAGGGCCGAGGGAAGGTCAGCGGGGCCCCGGACCTAAAACAGCTCCCCCCCCATCCACAATGGGATCCACGGTCACCATACTGAGTGTGGAATTAATTGACGTCAGTTATTAATAATATTTATATAATGTTCCCTGTAATAATAATGATAATCCAGTATAATAATAATAATGATAATCCAGTATAATCCCTATAATAATAGTAATATTCCCCATAATAATAATCCCTATTATATTCCCTATTATAATAATAATAATCCCTATTATATTCCCTATAATAATAATAATCCCTATAATAATAATATTAATCCCTATAATAATATTAATCCCTATTATATTCCCTATAATAATATTAATCCCTATCCGTGACCGGATGGATGAATCTTAGCAGAATATACTTTGACCGGATGAAGGAATATTACGATATACCGTGAACCGGTATGATGAATATTACAGATATCCACCTGGAGAGAACAGATATACGGACCTGGATGGATGAATATTACAGATATACCGTGACCTTGATGGATGAATATTACAGATAACCGTGACCTGGATGGATGAATATTACAGATATAACCGTGACCTGGATGGATGAATTATTACAAGATATACCTGGACCTGGATTGATGAATATTACAGTATACCGTGACCTGGATGGATGAATATTACAGATATACCGTGACCTGGATGGATGAATATTCAGATATACCGTGACCTGGATAGGATGAATATTACAGATATACCGTGACCTGAGGATGAATATACAGGATTACCGTGACCTGGATGGATGAATATTACGATATACCGTGACCTGGATGAATGAATCTTACCGATATACCGTGGACCTGGATTAGGAATATTACAGATATACCGTGACCTGGATGGGATGAAATATTACATATATCCGTGACCTGGATGGATGATATTCAGATATACGTACCTGACCTGGATGTAGAATATACACGCAATAC
This sequence comes from Hymenochirus boettgeri, assembly GCA_019447015.1. Lineage (NCBI taxonomy): Eukaryota > Metazoa > Chordata > Amphibia > Anura > Pipidae > Hymenochirus > Hymenochirus boettgeri. The sequence goes on along the minus strand of JAACNH010000494.1, from coordinate 42,444 downwards.
GTGACCTGGATGAATGAATATTACAGATATGCCGTGCCTGGATGGATGAATATTACGATATACCGTGACCTGGATGGATGAATATTACGATATACCGTGACCTGGAAAAAATGGATGTGAATATTACAGATATAACCGTGACCCTGGATGATGTGAATATTACAGATATACATGACCTGGAATATGAGAACATTCACAACACAAGGAACATAATAGGGATTATTATTATTAACAGGGAACATAATAGGGGATTTTTATCATGATTATTAGGGAACCATAATAGGGGATATTATTATTTTTTTTATAGGGAACATCAATAGGGGATTACTTATAGGGAAACTGAATGGGGGATTATTATTATCGGACTTCTGGGGTTTATTCTGGCTCCTGGGTCTTCTTCTTCTTCTCGGATATGGGTTCTTCTTCCGGGACTCTTCTATTATGAGGATTATTATTATTATAGGACTATAATTAGGGGTTATTATTATTAAAGACGGGAATATATAGGGTTTATATTAGGGTTTTATGGCTTCTTCTTCTTCTCTCGGGCTCTCCATGGGACTTCTCTTTCTTCTCGGGCAATCTCCTACGGGCTTCTGCTTCTTCTTGGGATATTCTTATTCTGGTTCTTCTTCTGTCGGCTTCTCGGGCTTCTTCTTCTCTGCTCTTCCCCTTCTAGGGTTCTTCTTCTTCTCGGGCTTTCTGGTTCTTCTTCTTCTCCTCGGGCCTCTCCTCAGGAGTTTCTTCCCTTCTTCTCGGCTTCTTCTTTCTCTTACTGCCTTCTCTGTCTTCCTCTTCTTCTAGTGCCTCTCTAGGCTTCTCTTCTTCGTGGGCCTCTTCTTTCCCTCTGGCTTCCTCTTTTCCTCGGCCTCTCCTCTGGCTTCCTCTTCTTCTCGGGCTTCCTCTTCTTCTTCTACGTGCTCTCTTATTTCTTCTCTGGCCTCTCCTTCGGGCTTCTTCTTCTTCACACTCTGCCTCCCTCGGTGCCTCTGGTGCCTTCTTCTTTGGGTCGGGCTTTCCTTCTCTTCTTGGCCTGGTTCTCCATTCATTCATGGCCCTTCTCCTCTCTTTTCCTCCCTGCCGCCCTCCTTCCCCCCTCACTTATGGTGACCTGGATCCCATTGTGGATGGGGGGGGGGCTGTTTTAGGTCCGGGCCCGCTGCCTTCCCTCGGCCCTTTACCTACCGTGTCTCGGTGTCTTCACCTCTTTCTGCACGCTGGAATCCACTTCCCTAAGTCAGATCCCGGACGGGCGGGTCCGCACGGGGAGGTACGGATGGGAGGAGTCCTGTAATGAGATAGGATCCGCCTCCCAAACTATAGCAAACCCAGCCCCCTCAATGACAGGGTTTAACCAATCAGGAGTTGGATCCGGATGTTTTAATAAAAGGGGGCGGGGCCATACGTTGTTGGGTTGTCATTCTAGGAAGTCTCCGCCCTTTGCATTCCTTAACCCTAGTTCAGCCCGGAGCCTGGATGAAGATTGACGGTTTTTACCCTGACTGCCCGCCCCCACCCACACCACCCTTCCCTCCCCCTTAGCCCTAGGGGCCTTTCCATGATATGGAGCAGATCACATGATCATTGTATGATTATTGAACCTCCATTCATGTGGTTCAGCCTGGTGCTTCTGGCCCTGTGGTTCCCTGATCTGGGAACCCTCATTATAGAGGCATGACAAGCAGTGTGGTAGCTTCCCACCCATGAGAAGGATATAAGACGCAGGTCACATTGCCCTGATCCACATAATAGACATGGGTTACCGTGCAGGTAAGGTGTGACACACGGGTCATACCAGAGAGGGACCAATGGTTCGTATCCGTTACCGTGACTTTAACCAGGTGTTCTCAACCTTTTTATCCCTATGATACCATTGAAAATATATTGATTCCGTATTCACTTACCTGGCTCCTGCGACATCTTCCTCCACGTCTGGATGTTGCGCTTCTGGGCATTCCGGAGGCGGAGTTATCTGGTAGGTTCGGGTCGCGGGAGTTTGGGGTGGTCTGGCGGGTGTGCGGGAACACCCTAAAACATGGAACTCCCGGAGGGTGGGATACCTGCTCCTTCTCTTCGTCACCCTGCTGTCTAGCAGCCATATTTGCCAATACCTCTCTGCTGCTTATTGGTCTAGATCTCTTGAGCAGCAAATTCAAAAATTTTTGTCCTATCCTGTTCTGCCTATCCTTTCCTGGACTTTCATTGGCTCTTCTCCCTTATTTAGCTCTGTCCTTTGATTCTTTGCCCGATATAGTTTGTGTTTTCCTTACTGTCGGGTGTTTTTCATTGTCCGGTTTCCTGATCCTGACCTCTGCCTGTTCTCGTTGGATCCGTGTCTGCCTGCCCTGATGTCTGCCTGCCTAGACTACTCTGTACAACGCCTGGCTGACTCTCCTGTGTCCAGGGCCACATCTCTACCATTAGCAGAGTGAGGCATTTGTCTCAGGCGGCACCCCCGCACTGAGAGTAAAGAGTCAGACAGGCAGTTGTAAAAAAAAATTTTTTTTTTCCATAACCAGTCAAGAAAAAAAAAAAAAAGAATATATACAGATATAATGTTGTAAAATCCTTTAATATGGTTAGTTACTTTAATAAGTTTGTTAGGCTGGTTAGGTTGTTAGTTAGGCCCTGATGAAAGGGTCTACCTTGACATGGTGAAAGGCTTACAAATCTTGGCTAAATATTTTATAGTACAGAAAGTTGGCATTTCTAACGTATTGTAACAGTTGAACCAACATGTAACACAGGCTATAAAATAAGTTTGATTTGAGCAACAAAAAACTAAAAGGAGCAATATGTAGTGGCAAAACAAGCTGTTTGAGAAAGGGATGTTAATATCTATGTGATAGAAAGTTAAATCAAAAACTTTAGCCACGCCCACCCACAAGCCACACCATTCTAATATGACGTCCGCGCACAAAAGGGCGGCAATAAAGTTTGGCTCAGGCAGCAAACAACCCTAGAAGTGCCCTGCCTGTGTCCTGACCTCTGGCTCCATCCCCGATTCTGCTTTTGGACTCTGATTTTTCTAGTTCTACCTGCTTTTTGCCCTTTGTCTGTTGCGCCCATGGTTTTCTTGAGTATCCCCGTCCACAGCACAGATACCTTGAACTTAAAGTCCAGGGGGCAACTGTGTCCTTTGAGTGCTACTAGCCTCCCAGCAAATGGGTGCCTGACTATTGGTGAAGCAAGTGGAGTTTATTTGGGGTACTGTGCTGAAGGGATACTTGGAGATTCCGGAGTGTTCTTATTATTTTTATTTATCTCCAGATATCATACACCAAACATATAATTCATTCAAATTAGAACTTTAATATATGTATCTGTATTCATCACAACGGTGGGTCACAATCTTTTGAGGACCCTCCAGGACCCTGGTTGAGAAGCACTGTCTTAACCCCTTACTTTGCAAATTACACCTATGCACTTCCGCAAGCTATTGCCCTGCAGCTCTATGGTTGGATACACAAGGTAAACAATGTTGTTCATGGTAAAAAAAAAATGTGGCCGCGTTTTGCCGCACGGATTGTTCTTTCCATTGAGAACGGCATGATCAGCTGGGATTTTCCAACTACTCGTTGTTCAATCTAATCAAACTAATGCACATTGTGTACCCAACCCTAACAACTAACCCAACCCTAACCCAACCCTAACACTAACCCAACCCTAACCCCAACCCAACCCAAACCTAACCTAACACTAACCCCACCATAACCACCCTAACCCAACCCACGCCAACCTAACCCAACCCTAACCCTAACCCAACCCAACCTACCCCTAACCCTAACCCAACCTAACCCTAACCCACCCAAACCTAACACTAACGCCAACCAAACCCAACCCTACACTAACCCACCCCGACCCACCCTAACCCCACACCCAAACCTAACACTAACCCAACCCTAACCTAACCCAACCCAAACCTAACCCTAACACTAACCCAACCCAACCCTACCCACCCAACACTAACCCAACCCAACCATAACCCAAACCTAACCCAACCCTAACCCAACCCTAACCCAAACCTAACACTAACCCAACCCTAACCTAACCCTAACCCAACCCTAACACTAACCCAACCCTAACCCAACCCTAACCTAACCCAACCCTAACCCAACCCTAACCTAACCCAACCCTAAACCTAACACACCCTAACCCAACCCCCCAACCAACCCAACCCTAACCCAACCCAACCCTAACCCAAACCCAACCCTAACCCTAACACTACCCAACCCTAATAAATGGGGTATAGTGCAGCTTACAGATGGCACAGACTCCAACTGTGAAACAAGATGTCTTTATTAAACAAACATGTGTGACCATGTTTCGGACCAACGTCCTTTCTCAAGCACACCACATGTAAAAACACAGACTGCCTAATATAGGTAGTCATGAGGAAACACCACCTACGCCATCCCCAACAAATTCATCACAAATCACCATAGTGTAGTTCCAATGGTCCCCCTCCAAAGTCTTCTTTCACTTCAAGTGTTAACTGTTTCCTTTGTGCAACATTAGATTTGGAACAATCCATAAACCTGTGTATTGTAGAAGCATAATAAATCGAGTACATCGAGTACTTGTGGGTATACTAGTCTAAACATAATGTGTAGAAGTCCAAATGTTGTGGAAACAATATTGAACATAGTGTGTTCAGAACAGCCAAATCCAATATGAATAAGAGAAACAATACGAATAGAAAAATAAGTAATATAAATTATAGTCAAATAAAATTGCAAGGGTGATCAGACTTCCATACTAGTATCTTCCAATATACATGTAAAAAGAAATAACTAACTCCCATTTCTGAGCTTCATAGATAATGCAACTAATAGTTGCATATAATAAATGCATAAAATGCAAGGAATAGCTAAATAGTAGCAATATATATTTGCAGAAAAAATAGACACATATAAATAATACATACTGCCACTATGTGGCCTGTTGTAATGGATCCACTATGATACCCCTGCAGGCTATACTTACTAATCTGAAGTTTAGCCTGTTTTTCTAACCCAACCCTAAACCTAAACTAACCCCAACCCAACCCCTACCCAACCCAACCCTAACCCTAACCCAGTACAAAAGTGCATGGCCCCCTCCTTCTACAAAAATCGAGTATGTGAAGGGCGTTGTACTCACATGCTTAATAATGCTCGATACAGAAACATCAAACAACAGGTACATACCCACGGGAGATCACCTATCAGCTCACTGTGGAGCTCACGCTTCCGTGGTGGAAGCACCATTACACACGAAAGGCATGAGGAGCATACATGACACGTTTTTGTGATGGAGTCACTTCACCTGTCTATCATCTGTCTATCTATCTGTCTATCTATCATCTATCTAGATAGATAGATAGGGTAATCTATCTATCATCTATCTATCATCTCATCTATCTATCTATCATCTATCTATCATCTACCGCATCTAGCTAGCTATCTATCTATAATACCTATATACTTATCTTCTATCTATCTATAGCAATCTCATCTATCTATACTATCTATTATCTATCTGTCATCTATCTATCTACTATCTATCTATTATCTATCTATCTATCTATCATCTATCTATCTATCATCTATCATCTATCTATCTATCTATCATCTATCTATCTATCTACCTATCTATCACCTATCTATCTATCATCTATCAAATCAAATCAAATCAAAAAGAGCTTTATTGGCAGGATCAATTTACATTTTGACATTGCCACGCAAACAAAAATATAAAATAATAAAACATGTTAGTATTTAGAGTTCCCGGTAGGGGCATGGTTATCAATGGAAATTAATATATGGACAGTACTATAAAGGGTAATTTGGGTTTTAGTCTTCAAGTCGATTGGGGAGGATAAATGGATCATTGGGCAAGTAGTCCCAAAATATACACAGCTATAGTATGCAAAGCTACAGTTAAGATCCTCTTTTCAGGGTCTCCCTCTAGATCTATTGGGCACCTTCTACAGATGTTCTAGGTCTGGGGGCTTTAAGCTGGTCAGTCTCTACGTGTTTCGCGAGCTTGCTCTAGCTTTTTTCAAGAGTATATGGTAAGCCTACCTGTTCCTGGCGTTTAAAATCCTCTTTAATGTGGCATTTTCACGCTTTTCATGGCAATCTTTTGACAAAGAATAGTGAGAACAATGGAGAATTTTAGTGATAGAGTGATAGAGACATTTGGTAACCTTTTTGACAGCCCCCCTATTCTCATGTCGGAAAAAACAGAAAGGGAAGCTAAGATCAGATTAGGCGAACACAGAAGAGACATCATGATCTCCAAAGGCCCCTTCCAGATACGAGACTCCTGTAAGCCAAAAAAGACACAATGTACCCATTAAGTGGCAAAATATTGGAAGAAGTTAAACCTCAAACAGAGGAGGTGACTATAAAAGGCCTTATTAAGAGGCACGTTGGATTACAGGCTGCAAACTTTGAGTCCGTAGGCATTAACGCAGATGCCGGATTAAATATGCTTCCTTTAATAACGGTGCCCTTACTTTTCGGTACATATGGCTGGTATCTGAGATATTCTTAGCCTTACTACTAAGATATTCAGCAGTTGGGGGGCGTGGTCTGGATGCCGAGCTATGAGGAAGCAAAGTCAGAGGGCTCCCGCTCAGTTCCCAAAAAAAAACATGGGCACAAGGCTTAAACAGCCCTCCGACAGGACCCCGAAGCCCCAGGGCTCGACTACCCTACAGGGGATCTCACGAGAATGCTTGGGGGCCGACTCGGAAAGGCCCACGAGACCAGGACCCCGCCATGACAGAGGCACACGTGGCACTCGCAAGTGCACGCTTCCCTCCTCAATACAGCGGCGCCAGCCCCCCCACAGCCCCCTACCCCCCAAGACGCACACTGCCTCAAACCATGGAGGACAAGCCAAGAGACGTAAGTCTCCACTCAGGGATCCTCAACAACAGGGAGAGGCCCACATGGGCATGTCCTAAGGGAGAGGGACCCCATGGACCTCACACAGGGTCATCAGCACAGTCACCATTCAGCCCAGCGGCCTCATTCATAGCTCCCCAATAGGGCGCCCAATCCACAGACCCTAGGGATCACACCCAGGGGCCCTATTGACCAATTACGGCCCTATTACAATACCTACCCACAAAAGATGACCTAGCCAAGCAGACACGCAGATCCAGACACAGTAGAAACGGAAAATCCACATTAGGGACAATCTAAAAAGCTAAACAGGGTAAACCCAGAAAATGACCAGCAGTCCACCTCCACACACCTCCAAACGGTCACACAAGTGCTTATTGACCATTCAGGCACTTAGAGACTGTATGGCAAGTGGAGGATATGGAGAACCGTGGCCGACGCAAAACAAATCCCGCATACGCGACCTACCAGAAACGTTCTCAGATGACACTTTAAAGGACACATCTCTCCATTATTAGCCACTATTCTGGACCTTAACAACGAAACCCCAATAAAATGGACAGGGTCCACAGCATCTCATGCCCTAAAGGTACCATTCTAAATACCCCCGGATATAATCGGCAGACTTCACTACTACACAGAAAAAGAGGACATCCTAACCCGATATCGTAACAGGACTGATTAACTCACGAGGGAGCACCGATACAAGTACCCCGATCTGGCGCCATCCACTCTAGCCCGCAGGCGTCAACATACTTCGTCCCCTACTTCAAGCTCTGAGATGAAATACCTTACGATAGGGATTCCCCTTCAGCTCATAGTCCGACATGAAGATGTGACACATTCCCTCAACTACCCAGCGGAGCTCTCACGATTCTGCGAATCCCTTCAACTACCTCCAATTAAGCTGCCCGACCACGCACCTCCAACCTGGACATCACAACAGGGTCCTAACCACCCTGTTCCGAGAAACGTAGACACAGACACTCTCAGGACTCAGAGGATCAGGACTGGTACAATCCTTCAAAGAACACACAGGTCCCCAAGGTTTCTTCCTGGCGCCGTGGCCTAGGAAGAAAAAGAGGCCATATCCGACCCTACGGAGACAACATAGGACAAAACGAACCTATCTTTCCAAACCTGTACAATCTCTTCGCCCCATCAGCCATGATATTATATTACTGCACAATCAGGGTCTGGGTCTCCTGATATCTTCCCCATGTAGGGAACCAAAGATAAAACTGAAACTGGCCCGGACGAGGCTTTATAAATGTCACCGGTGATACTAACACGTAAAGTTAAAAGCAAACTAAAGTTATGTCATATTTACGTATATATGTGATAATGTATATTGCAAATGTGTCTGGTTAAGTTTCAGTTTTATCTATGTTATATAAACATTCCAGACTCTCAAAATGAAAAAGAACCTGGGGTTTCAGTTTAGGGCTCTCCTCCTATGGCTGGCGGTAATAGGCAGGGGACAGCCGGTTAAAGGAGAGGAATTCATACCACAATAGAAGGGAGGGCAGATGTACCAGTGCACAAGTGAAATGTATGAGGCTACTGGCAGTAATAGTTAACATACAAACCCTCCAAACCAACACAGGGTATTATACCTGACGAGATGGGCTTTAAAGGGTAAAACAGAATATGCCAGTCCTATCTTAAATACATATCCACCCTTTCTTCCCACTCTACTCAAATAATGGGATATATTTACGCAAGGATTGAACAGACACAAAATCATATCAGACCCTCTCCCCAAGCTGATTCACCCCCTGCCTCACCCAGCCTTTCCCAAACCTATTGCCACCCTTGAACAGATTTTCCCTCCACACAATCGAACCTACTTGAAGGTTCCCCTGAATCCCAAGGATTGGGGGGCGGGGACGATAGACCCGACAAGGCAGCTCACCCACGTTACCCTCGCAGGCAGGATTAAAGAAACCCCTAATAGTACTGGATGTGTCTGGAAAGCCGACCCTCCGTTTGTTATGTTTGTTTATTCATTTGTTTTTTATGTTTGTTTGACCTCACAGGTGGCTGGCTGCTCGCGCTGTCCCGGGGCTGGTGGGCCGGGGCCCGGCGGATCCCCCAAACCTATAGACACTCCCAATCTCCAAAACAATGGCGTACCATAAACTTTCTATCTCTGAACGTGAGGGACTTGAACCTCCCGCCAAGAGGCGGCTTCTAATTCAGAGGCTAAACAATCGCGGGCAGATCTATTCTTCAGAAACACATCTCCAGGGCCCTGACCTTTCCGATTTTATAAAATATCTATACCCACAATCTATGCCACGGCGGCTGGACCCAGGAAGGCTGGCACGGCTATCTTATTCCACAAAAACACCCCCTTCCAACTCACCAAACCAACCATCACACAGTAGTAGATACATTATTTACAAGGTACACTACACATGTATATCTGTATTCTTCTATGTAATATCTACGCCCCCAACACAGGCCAACCTCGCTTCCTAAAAAAAACCTTCAGCGACTATCTATATTGGATTGTCCAACCTTATGGTAGTGGGAGATTTTAACATGGTATCCTCACAGAGACAGACAAACTCACATACACACCAGACCCCCAAGAACAAGGAGAAACATCATCTAATGTTTTACAACAAAACGTAGCCCAATGCCATCTGTATGACACTTGGAGAATAGAATTCCCCTACAGCCCGGCAGTTCACCTTCTACTCCCCCCCTCACCACACTCACTCCCGAATAGATTATACTTGGGTATCGGCCCCCACTTCTACTCCGTCAGGTCTCCACTTCCCCACACTCTCCCCTATCACCTGGTCAGACCATAGCCCGATAACACTCACTTAACACTCCAATCCTCACACAGAAGAATTGTCAGTGGAGACTGAGTCCAGCTCAGAAAACCCACAGGTCAGTCAAGACCTCACACATATTATTGAAGAAGGCTTTCGACAGGTGTCTGTAATATTCATCCATCCAGGTCACGGTATATCTGTAATATTCATTCATCCAGGTCATGGTATATCTGTTGTATTCAATTAGATCAAATGGACTTGAAGTTTAGTTCTTGAAGACGTTTCGCTAGTCATCCTACTGGCTTTCGCTAGTCATCCGACTGGTTCTTAACACTCGGCTGTGATATGCTAATTGGGATTTTCCAGGGTACATAATTGCCAAAGATTCTTGTACAAGTCATTCTGAATTGAAAGATCCAGTCGGATGACTAGCGAAACATCTTCAAGAACCAAACTTCAAGTCCAGTTGATCTAATTGAATACAACAGATATACCTATTATGTTCCCTATAATAATAATAATAATAATAATCCCCTATTATGTTCCTTATAATAATAATAATCCCTATTATATTCCCTGTAATAATAATAAGAATAATCCCCTATTATGTTCCCTATAATAATAATAATAATCCCCTATTATGTTCCCTATAATAATAATAATCCCTATTATGTTCCCTATAATAATAATAATCCCCTATTATGTTCCCTATAATAATAATAATAATCCCCTATTATATTCCCTATATTAATAATAATCCCCTATTATATTCCCTATAATAATAATGATCACCTATTATATTCCCTATAATAATCCCTATTATATTCCCTATAATAATGATAATCCAGTATAATAAACCCTATAATAATAATCCCCTATGATATTCCCTATAATAATAATACTCCCCTATTATGTTCCCTATAATAATGATAATCCCCTATTATATTCCCTATAATAATAATAATCCCTATTATGTTCCCTATTATAATAAGAATCAGTATTATTATTATAGGGAATAGTCAATAGGGGATTATTATTATAGGGTTTTATTATACTGGATTTATCATTATTATAGGGAATATAATAAGGGTTATTATAGGGAATATAATAGGTTTAGTCATTATTATTGATATAGGAATATAATAGGGGATTTTATTATATAGGGATATAATAGGGATTATATTATTATTATATGGGAACATAATAGGGATTATTATTATTATAGGGAACATAATAGGGATTATTTATTATGGGAACATAATAGGATATTATTATTATTTATAGGGAACATAATGGGATATTTCTTATTATTTTACAGGGAATAAATAAGGGATTATTATTATTATAAGGAACATAATAGGGGATATTATTATTATTATTATATAGGGAACATAATGGTATATCTGTTGTATTCAATTAGATCAACTGGAACTTGAATTTTGGTTCTTGAAGATGTTTCGCTAGTCATCCGACTGGATCTTTCAATTCAGAATGACTTGTACAGAATCTTTGGCAATTATGTACCTGAAAATCCCAATTAGCATTCACAGCCAAGTGTTTAAAACCAGTCGGATGACTGCGAAGCCAGTAGGATGACTAGCGAAACGTCTTCAAGAACTAAACTTCAAGTCCATTGATCTAATTGAATACAAAGATACCAGACTATGAATATATCAGATTACCGGACCTGATGGATGAATATTACAGATATCCGTGACCTGGATGGATGAATTACAGATATCTCCGGATGATATACGATCGTGACCTGGATGGATGAATATTACAGATATACGTGACCTGGATGATGAATATTACAGATATCCGTGACCTTGATGGATGAATATTACAGATATACCTGTGACCTGGATGAATAATTACAGATATACCGTGACCTGGATGGATGAATATTACAGATATTACCGGGACCTGATGGATGACTATTACAGATATACCGTTGTGACCTTTATGGATGAATATTACAGATATATACCGTGACTGGATGGATGAATATTACAGATATACGTTACGATGAAGCATTAGACTACGGGATGATGTGAATATAGAAACAGATATACCTGACTGGATGGAATTAATATACAGATATACGTGACCTGGAGAGATTAAATATACAGGATATACCATGACCTGGATGAATGAATTTTACATATATACCGTGACCTGGATGGATTGAATATTACAGATATACCGTGACCTGGAAGATGTATACAGTACCGTGACCATGGATGATGATATTACAGATATACACCGTGACCTGGATGAATGAATATTACAGATATACCGGACCTGGATGATTAATATTACAGATTACCGTGACCTGGATGGATGAATATTACAGATATACCGTGACCTGATGGATGATATACAGATATACCGTGACTGATGGATGAATATTACAGATATACCATGACCTGGATATATGAGAACATTCACAAACACAAGGAACATAATAGGGATTATTATTATTAAAGGGAACATAATAGGGGATTTTTATCATGATTATTAAAGGGAACATAATAGGGGATTATTATTATTTTTTATAGGGAACATAATAGGGGATTATTATAGGGAAAATAATGGGGGATTATTATTTAGGGAACTACTAGGGTTATTCTTATAGGGAATTACTCCTTCTGGAAGGGATTATTATTATTATATGGAATAATAGGTATTTTGGTTTTGTTTTCTCGTTTATGCTTTTATGGGACATGGTTCTTTTTCTGTGGCTTCTAGGGTTTATGCTCCTTCTTCTTTGGGCTTTCTTCTTTCTCGGGCATCCTCTCGGCTTCCGTTCTTCTCGGGCACTAGGTTCTCATTCTTGGGTCTTCTTCTTCTGCTCTCTCGCCCTCTCTCGGGCTTCTTCTCCTCGGCTCTCCTCTTCCGGGTCTTCTATCTCTCCGGGCTTTCTGTTCTTCTCTTCTCCTCGGGCCTTCACTGGGTTTCTCCTCTTCTTCCCGGCTTCTTCTTCTCTTCGCCTCTCTCCTCGGCTCCTCTTTACTTATCTGGCCTCTCCTCGGGCTCCTCTTCTTCTGGGCTCTTCTTCTCCTCTGGCTTCCTCTTCTTCCTCGGCCTCTCCTCAGGGCTTCCTTTCTGTCTCGGGCTTCTGTCCTCTCCGGGCTTCTTTTCTTCTCGGGCCTCTCCTCGGTTCTTCTTCTCTCCCTCTGGGCCTCTCCTCGGGCTTCTTCTTATGCGGGCTCTCATTCCTAATGCTATGCATTCTAACCTGGCTTCTCATTATTATTCTTACTGGCTTCTCTTTTCTTCACCAGGCCATTATACCTCCTTTATTAAACTGCGTCAATATCGCACAACCAATGGTGACCGTTGGATCCCATTGTGGATGGGGGGGGGGGGCTGTTTTAGGTCCGGGGCCCCGCTGCCTTCCCTCGGCCCTTTACCACCGTGTCTCGGTTCTCACCTCTTGCTGATCGCTGTAATCCACTCACTACGTCAGATTCCCGGAAGGGGCGGTCCGCACGGGGAGGTACGGATGGGAGGAGTCCTGTAATGAGATAGATCCGCCTTCCCAAACTATAGCAAACCCAGCCCCATCAATGACAGGGTTTAACCAATCAGGAGTTGGGATCCGGATGGTTTAGATAAAGAGGGGCGGGGCCATACGTTGGGGGTGTCATTCTAGGAAGTCCTCCGCCCTCTTCTTCCTTAACCCTATGTTCAGAGCCGGAGCCTGGATGAAGATTGACGGTTTTATTACAACTGCTGCCCGCCCCCACCCACCCACCCTTCCCTCCCCCTTAGCCCTAGGGCCTTCCATGATATGGAGCAGATCACTGATCATTGTATGATTATTGTAACCTCCATTCATGTGGTTCAGCCTGGGCTTCTGGCCCTGTGGTTCCCTGATCTGGGAACCCTCATATAGAGGCATGACAAGCGTGTGGTAGCTCCCACCCATGAGAAGGATATAGACCAGCAGGTCACATTGCCTCTGATCCACATAATAGACAGTGGGTTACCGTTGCAGGTAGTGACACACGGGTCAGTACCAGAGAGGGACCAATCGGTGTCGTCTCCGTTACCGTGACTTTAACCAGGTGTTTCTCAACTTTTTATCCCTATGATACCATTGAAAATATATTAGATCTCCGTATTCACTACCTGGCTCCTGCGACATCTTCCTCCACGTCTGGATGTTGCGCTTCGGGCATTCCGAAGGCGGAGTTTCTGGTAGGTTCGGTCCGGGAGTTTGTGGTCTGCGGGTGTGCGGGAAACACCCAAAATCATGGAGAACTCCCGGGAGGGTTGGGATACCTGCTTCCTTCTCTTCTCTTCGTCACCCTGCTGTCTAGCAGCCAATATTGGCCAATACCTCTCTGCTGCTTATTGGTCTAGATCTTCTGAGCAGCAAATTCAAAAATTTTTGTCCTATCCTGTTCTGCCTATCCTTTCCTGGACTTTGCATTGGCTCTTCTCCCCTTATTTAGCTTCCTGCCTTGATTCTTTGCCCGATATAGTTTGTGGTTTTCCTTAACTTCGGAGTGTTTTTTCATTGTCCGGTTTCCTGATCCTGACCTCTGCCTTTCTCGGTTTTGATCCGTTGCTGCCCTGCCCGATGTTCTGCCTGCCTAGACTACTCTGTACTACCCTGGCTGACTGTCGCCTGTGTCCAGGGCCACATCTCACCTTAGGCAGAGTGAGGCATTGTGTCTCAGGCGGCACCCCGGCACTGAGTAGAAGGAGTCAGACAGGCAGTTGTAAAAAAAAAATTTTTTTTTGTCCAATAACCAGTCAAGAAAAAAAAAAAAAAGAATATATACAGATATAATGTGTGTTAAAATCCTTTAATATGGTTAGGTAGCTTTTATAAGTTTGTTTAGGCTGGTTAAGGTTAGTTGTTAGGCCCTGATGAAAGGGTCTACCTTGACATGGTGAAAGGCTTACCAAATCTTTTGCTAAATATTTTATAGTACAGAAAGTCTGGGCATTTCTAACGTATTGTAACAGTTGAACGCACTGTAAAGCACTAGGCTAATAAAATAAGTTTGATTTGAGCAACAAAAAAACTAAAGGAGCATATGGTAGTGGCAAAACAAGCTGTTTGAGAAGGGATGTAATTCTATGTATAGAAAGTTAAATCAAAAAACTTTAGCCACGCCCCACCCACAAGCCACACCCATTCTAATATGACGTCCGCGCACAAAGGGCGCAATAAAGTTTGGCTCAGGCAGCAAAAACCCTAAAGTGCCCTCTCCTGTGTCCTGACCTCTGGCTCCATCCCCGATTCTCTGCTTTTGGACTCTGATTTTTCTAGTTTCTACCTCTTTTTGCCTTTTGTCTGTTGCGCCCATGGTTTTCTTGAGTATCCCGTCCACAGCACAGATCCTTGAACTTAAAGTCCAGGGGGCAACTGTGTCCTTTGAGGTCTACTAGCCTCCCAGCAAATGGTGTGCCTGACTATGGTGAAGCAGTGGAGTTATATTTGGGGTATCTGTGCTGAAGGGATACTTGGAGATTCCGGATGTGTTCTATTATTTTTATTTATCTCCCAGATTTCATACACCAAACATATAATTCATTCAAATATAGAACACTTTAATATTGTATCGTATTCATCACAACGGTGGTTCCAATCTTTTGAGACCCTCCAGGACCCTGGTTGAGAAACACTGCTAAAACCCCTTACTTTGCAAATTACACCTATGCAGCTTCCCGCAAGCTATTGCCCTGCAGCTCTATGGTTGGATACACAAGGTAAACAATGTTGTTCATGGTAAAAAAAAAAAATGGGCCGGCGTTTTGCCGCAACGGATTGTTCTTTCCATTGAGAACAGACATGATCGCTGGCATTTTCCAACATACTCCTTGTTTCCATCTAATCAAAACTACATGCACATTGTGTACCCAACCCTAACAACTACCCAACCCTAACCCACCCTAACACTAACCCAACCCAACCCCATCCAACCCGAACCTAACAACCCCAACACTAACCCAACCATACCCAACCCTAACCCAACCCACCCAACACAAACCCACCCTAACCTAACCCAACCCAAACCTACACCCTACCACTAACCCCAACCTAACCCTAACCAACCCAAACCTAACACTAACCCAACCAAACCCAACACTAACACTAACCAACCCCAACAACCCAACCCTAACCCCACCCAAACCTAACACTAACCACCTAACCTAACCAACCCAACCTAACCCTAACACTAACCCAACCAACCTAACCCACCCAACACTAACCCAACCCAACCTAACCACAAACCTAACCCTAACACTAACCCAACCCTAACCCAAAACCTAACACTAACCCAACCCTACACCTAACCCTAACCCCAACCCTAACACTAACCAACCCTAACCCAACCAACCTAACCCAACCCTACCCAACCCTAACCTCCCAACCCTAACTCTAACCCACACCCTAACCCAACCCAACCCAACCAACCCAACCCAACCCAACCCAACCCTAACCCAACCCAACCCTAACCCCTAACACTACCCAACCCTAAAAATGGAGGTAGAGTGCAGCTTAACGATGCACAGACTCCAAGCTGTGAAACAGATGTCTTTATTAAACAAAACTGTGTGCTACATGTTTCGGACCAACGTCCTTTCTCAAGCACCCCACATGTAAACACAAGACTGCCTAATATGGTAGTCATGAAGGAAACAACCACCAAGCCCATCCCCCAACAATCATCAGCCAAATCACCATAGTGTAGTTCCAATGTCCCGCCCTCCAATTTCTCTTTCACTTCAAGTGTTTAACTGTTCCTTTGTGCAAACATTAGAATTTTGGAACATCCATAAACCTGTGTATTGTAGAAGCATAATAATCGAGTACATTCGAGTACTTGTGGGTATACATAGTACTAACCATAATGTGTAGAAGTCCAAATGTTGTGGAACAATATTGAACATAGTGTGTTCAGAAACAGCCAAATCCAATATGATAAGAGAAACATACGAAATAGAATAAGTAAATAAATTAAGTCAAATAAATTGCAAGGGTGATAGCAGACTTCCTAACTAGTATCTTCCAGATATACATGTAAAAAATAACTAACTCCCACATTTCTGAGCTTCATATATATGCAAACTAATATTTGCTATATAAATGCATAAATGCAAGGAATAGCTAATAGTAGCAATAATAATGATTGCAGTAAAAAATAGACACATATTAATAAATACAATACTGCACTATGTGGCCTGTTGTAATGGATCACTATGATACACCTGCAGGCTATACTTACTAATCTGAAGTTTACCTGTTTTCTCTAACCCAACCCTAAACCTAAACTAACCCCAACCCAACCCTAACCCAACCCAACCCTAACCCTAACCCAGTACAAAAGTGCATGGCCCCCTCCTTCTACAAAAATCGAGTATGTGAAGGAGCGTTGTACTCACAGCTTAATAATGCCGATACAGAAACATCAAACAACAAGGTACATACCCACGGGAGATCACTCTATCACTCACTGTGGAGCTCACGCTTCCGTGGTGGAAGCACCATTACACACAGGAAAGGCATGAGGAGCATACATGACACGTTTGTTGGATGGAGTCACTTCACCTGTCTATCATCTGTCTTCTATCTGTCTTCTATCATCTATTAGATAGATAGATAGGGTTATCTATCTACATCTATTCTATCATCTATCTATCTATCATCAGCTATCTATCTATCGTACTACATCTAATCTAGCTATCTTATCTATATATTTATCTATATCTATCTCTATCAAATCTATATCGTCATCTATCTATATCTATCTATTACTATTGGTCATCTATCTTCTATCTATCTATCTATCTATCTATCTATCTATCTATCATCTATCTAGGCAACATCATCATCTATATACTATCTATCATCTATCATCTATCTACCTATCTATCACCTATCTATCTACATCTATCAATCAAATCAAATCAAAAAAGAGCTTATTGGCAGATCAATTTACATTTTGACATTGCCAAAGCAAACAAAAATATAAAATAATAAACACGTTAGTATGAGGGTTCACGGTAGGGACAATGGGTTATCAATGGATAATTAATATTGACAGTACTATAAGGGTAAATTGGGGTTTTTATTCTTCAAGTCGATTGGGGAAGGATAAATGGATCATTGGGCACAGTAGTCCCAAAATATACACAGCTATAGTATGCAAAGCTACAGTTTAAGACACCTCTTTTAGGGTCTCACTCTAGATCTATTGGGCACCTTCTACAGATGTCTAGGTCTGGTGGCTTTAAGCTGGTCAGTCTCTACGTGTTTCGCGAGCTTGCTCTAGCTTTTTTCAAGAGTATAGGGTAGCCTACCTGTTCCTGGCTTTAAATCCTCTTTATGTGGCATTTTCACGCTTTTTCATCATGGCATCTTTTGACAAAGATATATGAGAAGCAATGGAGAATTTTAGTGATAGAGTGATAGAGACTTTGGAACCTTTTTGCACACGCCCCCCTATTCTCATGTCGGAAAAAACAAAAGGGAAGCTAAGATCAGATTAGGCGAACACAGAAGAGACATCATGATCTACACAGGCCCCTTCCAGATACGAGACTCCTGTAAGCCAAAAAAGACACAATGTATCCCATTAAGTGGCAAAAATTGGAAGAAGTTAAACCAAAACAGAGGAGTGTGACTATAAAAGGCTTATTAAAGAGGCACGTTGGATTTACGGCTGCAAACTTTGAGTCCGACTAGGCATTAACGAAGATGCCGGATTAAATAGCTTCCTTTAATAAGCGGTGCCCTTACTTTTCTGTACATATGGCTGGTATCTGAGATATTCATAGCCTTATACTAAGATATTAGCAGTTGGGGGGGCGTGGTCTGGATGCCCGAGCTAGAGGAAGCAAAGTCAGAGGGCTCCCGCTCTAGTTCCCATAAAAAAAAACATGGGCACAGGCTTAAACAGCCCTCCACAGGACCCCGAGCCCCAGGGATCGACTACCCATACAGCGGATCTCACGAGAATGGGCTTGGGGGCCGACTCGGAAAGGCCCACGAGACCAGGTACCCGCCATGACAGAGGCACACGTGCACTCGCAAGCACGCTTCCTCCTCAATACAGCGGCAGCCAGCCCCCCCACAGCCCCCTACCTCCAAGACGTCACACTGCCTCAAACCATGGAGGACAAGCCAGAGGAGACGGTAAGTCTCACTCAGGGATCCTCGAACAACAGGGAGGAGGCCCACATGTGCATGTCCTAACTGGGAGAGGGGACCCCATGGACCTCACACAGGGTATCAGCACATGGCACCATTCAGCCAGCGGCCTCATGCATAGCTCCCCAATGGGCCCAATCCACAGACCTAGGGATGCTCACCCCAGGGGCCTCATAGTGTACCAATTACAGGCCCTATTACAATACCTACCCACAAAAGATGACCTAGCCAAGCAGACACATCAGCAGATCCAGACCAATGTAAAAAACGGAAAATCCACATTAAGGGACAATCTAAAAAGCTAAACAGGGTAGTAGTACCCAGAAAATGAACCAGCAGTCCACCTCCACACACCTCCAAACGGTCACACAAGTGCTTATTGACCATTCAAGCGGCACTTAGAGACTGTATAGGCAAGTGGAGGATATGGAGAACCGTGGCCGACGCAACAAACATATCCGCATACCGACCTACCAGAAACGTTCTCAGATGACTTTAAAGGGACACAATCTCTCCATTATTAGCCACTATTCTGGACGTTAACAACGAAACCCCAATAGAATTACAGGGGTCCACAGATCTCTATGCCCTAAAGGTACCATCTAAATACCCCGGGATATAATCTGCAGACTTCACTACTACACAGAAAAAGAGGACATCCTAACCCGATATCGTAACAGGACTGAATTAACTCACGAGGGAGCACCGATACAAATGTACCCCGTCTGCTGGCCCATCCACTCTAGCCCGCATGTTCGTCCAACTTCGTCCCCTACTTCAAGCTCTGGAGGAACATACCTTACAATGGATTCCCCTTCAGCTCATAGTCCGACATGAAGATGTGACACATTCCTCAACTACCCAGTCGGAGCTCTCACGATTCTGCGAATCGCCTTCACTACCTCACTTAAAGCTGCCCGACACGCACCTCCAACCTGGACATCACAACAGGGTCCTAACCACCCTGTTCCGAGAAACGTAGACACACGACACTCTCAGGACTCAGAGAGCAGAACTGGTACAATCCTTCAAAGAAACACAAGGTCCCAAGTTTTCTTCCTGGGCCCGTGGCCTAGGAAGAAAAAAAGCCATATCCGACCCTCGGAGACAACATAGGACAAAATCGGAACCTATCTTCCAAACCTGTACAATCTCTTCGCCCCATCAGCCATGATATATATTACTGCACAATCAGGGTCTGGGTCTCCTGATATCTTCCCCTGTAGGGAACCAAAGATAAAACTGAAACTGCCCGGACGAGCTTTATAATGTCACCGGTGAACTAACACAGTAAAGTTTAAAAGCAAACTAAAGTTTATGTCAATATTAACGTATTAATGTGGATAATGTATATTGCAAAATGTGTCTGGTTGTTTCAGTTTTATCTATTGTTATATAAACATTCCAGACTCTCAAAATGAAAAGAACCTGGGGTTTCAGTTTAGGGCTCCCTCCTTGGCTGGCGGTAATAAGGCAGGGACGCGGTTAAAGGAGAGGAATCATACACACATAGAAGGGAGGGCAGATGTACCAGTGCACAAGTGAAATGTATATGCTACTGGCAGTAATAGTTAACATACAAGCCCTCCAAACCAACACAGGGATTATACCTGACGAATGGGCTTTAAAGGGTAAAACAGTAATATGCCATTCTATCTTTAAATACATATCCACCCTTTCTTCCACCTCTACTCAAATAATGGGATATAATTTACGCAAGGATTGAACAGACACAAAATCATATCAGACCCTCTCCCCAAGCTGATTCACCCTCCCTGGCCTCACCCAGCCTTTCCCAAACCTATTGCCACCCTTTGAACAAGATTTCCCTCCACACAATCGAACCTACTTGAAGGTTCCCTGAATCCCATGGATTGGGGCGGGGACGAAAGACCCGACAAGCAGCTCACCCACGTTACCCTCGCAGGCAGGATTAAAGAAACCCCTAATAGTACTGGATGTGTCTGAAGCCGACCCTCCGTTTGTTATGTTTGTTTATTCATTGTTTTTTATGTTTGTTTGACCTCACAGGTGGCTGGCTGCTCGCGGCTGTCCCGGGGCTGTGGGCCGGGGCCCCGGATCCCCAACCTATAGACACCCCAATCTCCAAAACAATGGCAGGTACCATAAACTTTCTATCTCTGAACGTGAAGGGACTGAACTCTCCCGCCAAGAGGCGGCTTCTATTCAGGAGGCTAAACAATCGCGGCAGATCTATTCTTCAGAAACACATCTCCAGGGCCCTGACGCTTTCCGATTTATAAAATATCTATACCCCCAATCTATGCCACGGCGGCTGGCCAGGAAGGCTGGCACGGCTATCTTATTCCACAAAAAAACCACCCCCTTCCAACTCACCAAACAACCATACACACAGTAGGTAGATACATTATATTACAAGGTACACTACACAATTAGATATGGTTCTATGTAATATCTAGCCCCAACACCAGGCCAACCTCGCTTCTAAAAAAAACCTTCAGCGACTATCTATATTGGATTGTCCAACCTATGGTATGGGAGATTGTACCATGGTATCCCACAGAGACAGGACAAACTCACAATACACCACCAGACCCCCAGAGAAACAAGAGAAACATATCTAGTGTTTTACAACAACGTAGCGCACCTGCCATCTGTATGACACGTGGAGAATAGAATTCCCTACAGCCCGGCAGTTCACCTTCTACTCCCCCCCCCCTCACCACACTCACTCCCGAATAGATTAACTTGGGTATCGGCCCCTCCTACTCCGTCAGGTCCCCACTCCCACATCTCCCCTATCACCTGGCCAGACCATAGCCTATAACACTCACTTTAAACTCCAACCTCACACAAGAAGAATGTGCAGTGAGACTGAGTCCGCTCGAAAACCCACAGGTCAGTCAAGACCTCACACATATTATTGAGAAGCTTCGCAAGGCTGGAATGGCCATTTATGTTTTCAAACGCGGCAGCATTCGGCCTGATGGGAAACTTTATACAAGCATTGAGCGGCTTATATCTCACGCCAACAGGACAAGATCAAAGGTCCGGACGGCGTTACGGACAAGTTCCTGGTGAGCCGGGGGCACCCAGACAGGTGTTGCCCCTGTACTCCCCTTTAAGCGGCAAAGAGTCTCGGAATGACCGAACATTCACGAAGCCCAACCATTCAAACAAACAACCTACAAATCACTTTTCTTGTTAACGAGGACATCCGATGTCTCTTGACACTCACCACATCACATATAGCTCTAACCAACACCTCACAGTTCTCCTATCAAATTGGTACCTTTACTACTAGGTCACAAAAAAATGAAAGTAAAACCAGAGGCAACTACCCTAAAAATATGACAGAATCAACCCTTCACACTCAATTTCCCATACTCAATGAAAAACTCATAGGAAAAAGATTTCATACAGTACCTGGAATAACTTAACCCCTAAGTTTGCATACTCTATTAATATCACAATTCAGCCTCTCTTTTACACACTATCAAGAATCTATTGTCCCATCATGGAAAAACATAATATATCCTGTTTGGGAGGATTACTCAATTAAAGACAATCTACTACCAAATTAAATTACCTATCCAGCATATTATAGGCCATTGTCTCAATCTATCTAAATGGCACGCTATTATGACACGTGGATAGACACAAAGGAAGTATCACATTCCAAGACTGGTGTCCAGGAAGACAGGTTCCCAAACTTTATCGTATGTCTACAGCCAAATTAAAACATAAGCCGCACACCATAACCGTAACGGTGATATTCCCGCAAACTCCACTCATTCGAACTCTTTATTACATAGGCCCAACGTGTCAAGAAAGTGTAATCATATCCATCATGTACCATAATCTCAACACTAGCCGACTCCAACCCCCCACATTCCAACACAAAATATAATGTTAACTTACAAGGACCCACGCAGAAGGTATCATAGCCTCCATGTCCATATCCTCAACACTTCCGCCAACCCCCCCGCCCACTCCAACACAATATATGTTACTTACAGGCCCACGCAAAAGAAAAGGTATTCATATCCTCCGTTTACCATATCCTCAACACTATCCCTCAACCCCCCCCCTCCAACACAAATATATGTTACTTACAGGCCCACGCACGAAAGGTATCATATCCTCCATGTACCATATCCTCAACAACTATTCCCTCCAAACCCCCACTCCAACCAATAGATGTTACTTACAGGCCCCCCCCACGCAAAAAGGTATCATATCCCCATGTACCATATCCTTAACACTATCCCTCCCACCTCACCCACTCCAACACAAATAGATGTGTACTACAAGGCCCACGCAGAAAAGGTATCATATCCGCCATGTACCATATCCTTAACACTATCCCTCCTGACCCCCCACTCCAACACAATATATGTTACTTACAGGCCCACGCAAGAAGGTATCATATCCTCCTGTACATATCCTCACACTGTTCCTCCAACCCCCCCCACGCCAACACAAATATATGTTACTTACAACAAGGCCCACGCATAAGGTTCATATCCTCCATTACCTATCCTTAACACTATCCCTCCAAAAAAACCAATCCAAAAAACAAATCCCTCCACAAAAAAAAAAAAAAACCCCCCCCAGTCCAACACAAATATATGTTTACAAGGCCCAGGCAAAGAAAGGTAATCATATCCTCCATTTACCATAATCCCTTAACACTATCCCAGCCAACCCCCCCCCCCACGCCAACACAAAAGATATGTTACTACAAGGCCACGCAAGAAAGGTATCATATCCTCTCCATTAACCATATCGCTTAACACGATCCCCGCCAACCCCCCCACTCCAACACAAATATTGGTTTACTTACAAGGCCCACGCAAGAAAGGTATCAGTCCTCCATGTACCATTCCTTAACCTCTCCCGCCAACTCCCCCCCACTCCAAACACAAAATATAATGGAGAGATGGGACGAGGGCGCTGGGAGCCCCAATTCCTTAGATACATGGGAAGAGACTATGGGAAAAATACAGCTAAAACCGTACTATACAACATTGTTAACACAAAGAAGAACGGATATAAAATTCCTTTCATCCTCTTCATTGGTATTTTACACTCCGGTGAAACTACATGCATTAACCTAATAACCCTATACTGCCCAACATGTAACAACATGTAACAAACTACACGCCCTTAACCCATAACGCCAGCAACAATGTAACAAACATGTAACAACGGCACGCCAATTAACCCAACACTGCCAGCAACATCTAAACAAACGGTACAACTACACGTCTTAACCCAATACTTCCACACCATGTAACTAACTCACGTCATTAACTCTATACTGCCAGCAACATGCTGGAGATGCAACTCTGCGACGGCCCACGTATACATATATATACTTGGCTCTGTCCCCTCACTCACAAACTACTGGTCGGAGGTCAGCAGACTGGGTTGACACTCTGATAGGACGTCCAATCATCTCTCCCCCAAGATGTCTTGCTCAAGCTCCACATCCAGATCTATCGAAAACAGAAATATCATTAACTTAAACACATACTTACAACGCATCCAAATGCCTGATACCCAGATATTGGAGCAAACTCTCACCCCCCCATCCATCTCCGAACTAATAGGCATAATCAATGATGTCCAGGTTATGGAGCATAATGACGCACGGCTTAATAATAAACTTAGGAATGAATCCACCTGATCCCATGGTCGAGATAATAATTGGGGAGTTACACCCTAGAGGAACTTACAATATCACTATTGATCTGGACAGCTCGGTATCCAGGGTGGACCCAACCCCCCGGGGGTCCCGGCGCGGGATGTCGGGGGGCATCGGGCCAGCCAATGCCTGATAGCTATTTGGAGGTCAGTGTTTAAGTTTGATATTTAACTTTTTATTTTATTTTTACTTTCTAGTCTATCTATTAGCTTGAATAACTGTAATGTTAAAGTTGAAAAAAGACTTTGTTATTAAAGGCAATGTTATTAAAGGCATGTATTAAAGGCAGTATTAAAGGCATGGTTTTATTAAGGCCTGTTATTACATAAAGGCATGTTATTAAAGGCAATGTTAATGCCTGTTATTACAGGCTTAATAACACAGAGGTTCTGAGAAGTTTCGCAATGTTTTACAATGAATAATCAGAACCCTGTAACAGGTATATAATGTTAAATTGACCGACCCCTCCTTAATAAAGAACTTTCATTCAAAAAAAAAAAAAGATATTAGCAATTGGCTATATGTAGTAACAAAGTATAATTACAAATAAACACTACAAGTATATACTTTACATTCTTTACTCAGGCTTGATACGCCATCTACTGGATTGAGAAGAATTGTATCACTATATCTGAAGATCGACCTCTCAACTTTCGCAACACTGCAGGGTTATTTCAATAAAAAGGTCTTAGTGTTTTCAATGGTGCTAATTTTTGCCCCAAACCAATCAGATTCTAATTTTAACATTTGAAAGCTAAACATCTATTGGTTGGGGCAAAATTATCACCATTTTTAACAATAAGACTTTTTTTTACATCTCCCTGTAATGTTTTTTCTACTTTTACTTTTTTATTTATCTACTCACTCAAGCACTTTATAAGTAGTAGCACTGTCACTTTATGAGTTAAGTATTTGAGCAGTCATTTTTAACAATTTAGAGATCACTTTAGAAGTAACGGTTTATAACAATACCGATATTTCCCCTTATTATACAGTTTTGGTATTTGTATAGCTTTTTATACTTAACACATGGAAGGTTTTTATCACAAGATGTGTTTTATGGATTGATGCACTATTTTATACTTTTTTAAAAACAAATCAATATTGTTCTTACACTTGTTTTTAAGGGCAGCCGCCTCACAAGTTTTGAAATGCCCCTAGGTTGTCCTCCTAAGCCACATGGCATGTATGTGGCCCTAAGGTATTAAAAGTTTGTTTTGGCACATGTTACCAGTTTATACCTAGGACGAGACCAAGTGTCTCGAAACGTGTATGTTTTTTGCACTGAATAAATGAATTTATCACTCAAGTAGTGTACTCCTCTCTACTACACCTTGCTTGACTAATTTTTAGCATCTAATACGATCTGTGATTTCCAGTTTAACTAAGATTGCTTTCTTAACATACCTTACATTTTCTGAATACGGTGATGTCACTGGTGCATAATCGCAGGTACTACTGCCACGGCGAAAACTAACAGCTTTATAAATATGGTGAAAATAACGATCTTTGCTATTGCAATGTCCTGTGACAGCAAAATAGTGACCGTTTATAATTATATTATGTTTTGCTGCTCCATTCCATAAGTAGCACAAATCCATTTGACACATTATAGACAGGCAGCCTCAGGAATAATCCACACTCACAGGGAAAACTACTGTTCAGGGACCTTAAGCTGGGTATACACAGGCAAATTAATCCTGATCGACTGTTCACCGTGAGGGAGCAGTCAGCTGGGACTGTTATACAGGGAACTGTGGGTGGGATCACTCTGTATGATAAGGGATAATGTATCCCCTACTGTAAATTATAGGATTTAGGAAGTCACTGATGAAAGTTCTGTGTCTATATACAGGTACAAGAACCAGACTGGGTATACAGGGATCTCTGGGTACCACTCATGGATTATAAGGATAATGTACCCCTCCTGTAAATTATAGGATATTATGAAAGTCACTGGAGTTCTGTGTCTATAAAAGGTAACAAGGACACAGACTGAGTTATCAGGGAACTCTGGTACCACTCATGTATTTCGGATAATTGTACTCCCCTACTGTAAATCTAAGGCTATTAGAAGTCACTGAGGAGTTCTGTGTCTATATAAAGAGTACAAGGACACAGACTGAGTTATAGCAGGAACTCTGTACCACGTCATGTATTGATAAGGGATAATGTATCCCCTACTGTACATTCTAATGATATTATAAGTCACTGAAGAGTTCTGTGTCTATATAAAGGTCAGGCCCCAGACTGAGTTATACAGGGAACTCTGGGTACCACTCATGTATAATAAGGATAATGTATCCCCTACTGTAAATTATAAGGATAGTAGAAGTCACTGATGAGTTCTGTGTCTTATAGAAGGTACAAGGAACACAGACTGAGTTTATACAGGTAACTTGGGTACCACTCCGTATTATAAGGGATAATGTATCCCTCCTACTGTCATTATAAGGATATTAGAGTCACTGAGGAGTTTCTTGTCATATAAAGGTACAATGACACAGACTAGTTATACAGGGAACTCTGGTTACCACTCCACAATGTATTATAATGGTAATGTATCCCCTACTGTAAATTATAAGGATATTAGAAGTCACTGAGGAGTTCTGTGTCTATATAAAGGTAACAAGGCACAGGCAGTTATACAGGGAAACTTCTGGGTACCACTCATGTATTATACGGGAGTATGTACCCCTACTGTAAATTATAAGGATATTAGAGTCCACTGAGGATTTCTGTGTCTATATAAGGTACAAGGAACACAGACTGGGTTATACAGGAACCTGGGTCCACTCATGTAATTATCAGGATATGTATCCCTACTTTAATTATAAGATATTAGAAGTCCTGAGGAGTTCTGTGTCTATATAAAGTACACGGACACAGACCTGGGTTATACAGGCACTCTGGTACCACCCACTGGTATTAATAAGGGATAATGTATCCCATCCAGTGTAAAATATAAGGATATTAAAGTCACTGAGGAGTTCCGTGTCCATATAAAGGTACCAAGGACACAGACTGAGTTATACAGGGATACTCTGGTACCACTCATGTATTTAGTAAGGATATGTAATCCCCTACTATAAATTATCAGGATATAGAAGTCACTGGGGAGTTCTAGTGTCTAATAAAGGTACAGGACCATACTTAGGGTTATACAGGGAAACTCTGGGTACCACTCATGTATTATAAGGATAATGGTATCCCCTACTGGAAATTATCAGGATATTGAATCACTGAGTAGTTCTGTGTCCATATAAAGGTACAAAACACAGACTGAGTTATCAGGGAACTATGGGTACCTCCACTCATGTATTAATAAGGGATAATGTATCCCCTACTGTAAATTATAAGGAGATTAGAAGTCACGAGGAGTTCTGTGGTCTAAATAAGGGTAACCAGGACAGACTGAGGTATACAAGGGTCTCTGGGTACCACTTCTTTATTATAAGGGATAATGTATCCCCTACTGTAAATTATCAGGATCTAGAATACTGAGGAGTACTCGTCTATATAAGGTACAAGGACACATACCGAGTTATACAGGGAACCTGGTCCACTCGTGTATTATAATTATAATTTTTGAGAATTACTGGTATTATACATATAGATATCTGTTGTTTCATTAGATCACTGGACTTGAATGTATTTCTTGAAGACGTTTCCGCTAGTCATCCGATGGCTTTCTCAATTCATAATGACTTGTACAAGAATCTGTTGCATTATGTACCCTGGAAAATCCCAATTAGTTAGCATATCACAGCCATGTGTTAAGGTGTGATTAGATAGTGGCTAAGAGGTGTTATCGGAACGCCCAATTAAGTTGTAAATTAAAACAGCATTGGTACATGGCAGACAGTTGTGTCGACCCCCCCACCCTCTATTTTAGAGGCTTGGTTTTCTTTATTTTCACATAAATGTCCTCCTTAACACCTCTCGTGAACTAGTCACGTTCCTTCGCCAGTATGTGTAACATTACACTCTTTAAAGGTAATGTCCTTTTCCTAAGATGCAGATACACGGCTGAGTCCTGACCCGAGGAATTTGCTCTTCTGTGCTGGCCTACGTTGATGCCAGTTGCTGTTTGGTCCTCCCGCCACATACAAATCAGAGCATTCTTCACTGCACTGCTCGCATTATGATGTCGCTTTTTCTTCGTGTTTTGTATTGGGTCTTTTGGATTGCCCCATGGCTGCCTCAGTGTTGTTGTTCGGTTTCAAAAGCCAATGCTGTTTAACCCTTACTCTGGCGTTCCTATAACACCTCTTAAGCCACTATCTAATCACAACCTTAACACCTGGCTGTGAAATGCTAATTGGGATTTTCCAGTTACAATAATTGCTCACAGATTCTTGTACAAGTCATTCTGAATTGAGAAAGCCCGTCGGATGACTATCGAAACGTCTTCAAGAACTACATTCAATTCCCGTTTTGAATCTAATTGAATACAACAGATATACCATGACCTGATTAAATGAGAACCTTCACAGCACTACATATAAGAATCTCTCCAGGGATCTTTCCGATTGCCGTTTTGGAGTCAGGAAGGAATTTTCCCCCCCTTTTAGCTGGGTTTTTTTTTTGCCTTCCTCTGATTATCAACTGTTTGGTTAGGGTTAAAAAGTCGGGTGAAAGGTTGGACGTATGTCTTATTCAACCTTGATTACTATGTAACTATGTAAGGACAGTATAAGGATTATAAGGATATAACATGTGTTATAAGGGATAATGTAAGGATTATAAGAATATAACATGTATTATAAAGACAGTATAAGGATTATAAAGATATAACATGTATTTTAAGGGATAATGTAAGGATTATAAGGATATAACATGTAATTATAGGACAATATAAGGATTTAAGGATATAACATGGTATTGTAAGGACAGCATCAGGATTATAAGGATATAACATGGGTTGGTTGTAACGGACAGTTGTAAGGATTATAAGGATCTCACAGTATTGGAAGGACAGCATAAGGATATAGGATATACCTGTATTGGGAAGACAATTATAAGGATTATAAGGATAACATGTATTGGTAAGGACGTATAAGGATTATAAGATATAACATGTATTGAAGGACAGTAAAAATAAAGGTATAAGGATATAACATGTATTGGAAGGGATAATTAAGGATTCTAGGATATAACATTGTATTGTAAGGACGTATAGGATTATAAGAATAACATGTATTGTAAGGCATATAATGATTATAAGTATCTAACATGTTTGTAAGGACAGTATAAGGATATAAGGATAATAAACATGTATTGTAAGCCTATACGGATTATAAGGATGTAACATGTATTGTCAGGACGTATAAAGGATTATAAGATGTACCATTATTGTAAGGACAGTAAAGGATTATAAAAGGATGTAACATGTATTGTAAGGACGCATAAGGATTATAAGGATGTAACCTGTAATTGTAAGGACAGCATAAGGATTATAAGGATTTAACATGTATGTAAGGACAGCATAATGATTATAAGGATATAACATGTATTGTAAGGACAGTAAACTAAGGATTAAAGGATGTAACATGAGTGTAAGGACCGCTAAGATTATAAGGATGTAACAGTAAATTGTAATGAACATCTAAGGATTATAAGAGTATGTAACTGTATTGTAAGGACAGCAGAAGGATTATAAGATATAACATGTATTGTAAGACAGCATCAGGATTATACGAATGTAACATGGTATGGTAAGGACAAGCATAAAGGATTATAAGATTAACTGTATTGTAAGGACAGTATAAGGATTATACGGATTTACTGTGTTGTATGACAAGTATAAGGGAGATAAGGATGTAACATGTATTGACAGGATACAGCATACGATTATAAGGATGTACATGTATTGAAAGGACAGCATACGGATTATATACGGATGTAACATTTTTTAAGGACAGTATAGTATTATACGGATGTTAACATGTATTGTACTGACATGTAAAGGATAATACATGTATGTAAGGAAGTATAGATATCAGGATGTAACATGTATTGTACTGACAGTATAAGGATTTAAGGGGATGTCACATGTATTGTAAGGACAGTATAAGGATTTAAGATGTAACCTGTATTGTAGGTACAGTATAAGATTATAAGGAATGCAACATGTATTGTAAGGACACGTATCAGGATTATAAGGATGTAGCAGGTATTGTCAGGACAGTATAAGGATTATAAGGATGTAACATGTATTGTAAGGACAGTATACGATTATAAGGATGTAACATGTATTGAAGGACCTAATAGGATATAAGGATGTACATGTATTGTAAGGACAGTATCAGGATTATAAGGATAGGAACATGTATGTAGTACAGTATAAGGATTAATAAGGAATGAACATGTATTGTAGGACCGTATAAGGATTATAAGGATATAACATGTATTGTTGACAGTATAAGGATTATAAGGACTAACATGTATTTAAGACGTTAAGGATTGTAAGGATATAACATGTTTGTAAGGACATATAAGGATTGTAGGATGTACATGTCTTGTAAGGACAGTATAAGGATATAAGGATGTAACATTATTATAAGGACAGTAATAAGGATTATAAGGATTAACATTTATTATAAACGGAACAGTAATAAGGAATATCAGGATATACATTTAATTATAAGACAGTAGAGGATTATAAGGATAAACCTGTTTGTCAGGACAGTATAAGGATTATAAGGATTAACATGTTTATAAGGACAGTATAAGGATTATAAGGGAGTATACATGTTTGGAAGGACAGTATCAGGATTATAAGGATAAACATTTTGGAAGGACATATAAGGATATGGATATAAATGTCTTGTAAGGACAGTATATGAGTAATAAGGATATAACATGTATTGTAAGGACAGTAATAGGATTATAAGGATTACCATGTATGTTTAGGCCATAATACGGATTATAACGGATATAACATGTATTGTAAGACAGTAAAGGATTATAAGGCTATAACTTATTGTAGGACAGTTAAGATTATAAGGATGTACATGTATTGTAAGGACAGTATACGATATAAGGATGAACAATGTATTGTAAGGACAGTATAAGGATTATAAGGATATAACATGTATTGTAAGGGACAGTATAAGGATTATAAGGATGTAACATGTATTGTAAGGACAGTATAAGGATTATAAGGATTAACATGTATTGTAAGGACATATAAGGATTATAAGGATATAACATGTATTGTAAGGACAGTATAAGGATTATAAGGATATAACATCGTATTATAAGGACAGTATAAGGATTATAAGGATATAACATGTATTATAAGACAGTATAAGGATTATAAGGATATACCATGTAATAATAAGGACCGTTAAGTTTATAAGGATATAACATGTATTTAATGTGACTATAAGGATTTATATGATGTCACATGTTTTTGAAAGGAAGTATAAGGATTTAGAGGATATACAGGAGCTGCCATATACACATAACTCTGCCATGTGTCCTGTAGCTATAAACCTTCCCCATAGGTAGGGAGGGGCTATTGACCCATTATCTGGTCCATGACTGTGTCCTACCTTTCCGGGGGCGGAGCTCATGAATTTCCCTGTCTCTGTCACTCCTCCCCCTTTGTGTCCTGGCCCCGCCCACGCCCACTACCGGTCCCCTGCTCAGTGTGTGAGTCGTGTGTCGTGCCCTGTTGTTCTATGCGGTGCTGGGAGAGGGGACATGGCGCTAGGCTCTTAGTAATGACGATTAGGAGTATGAGTCTGAGCAGGAGCAGTTGAGGCGGGGAAGGTCGGACTGGTGCAGTCAATGAGACCGGTTTCCTGTTTCAGCCCCGTGGGGGAGGGAGAGGAAGGTGCTGGAACACGGTTACAGTGACAGCGAGAAATCACTGGGCAAAGAGACGGGGGAACTTATGTGGGGGGCCCTGGGTGCGTGGGGGGCCCCTGGCCAAGGTGTATGTGGGGGGGCCCTGGTAAGGTGAAGGTGTGGGCCCTGGTAAGGTGATGTGTGTGGGGCCCTGGTAAGGGTGACTGTGGTGGGGCCCTGGGGGAGGTGGTTGGTGTGGCCCCTGTGTGGAGGTGTGGTGTGGTGGCCTGTGTGAGGTGTGTGTGTGGCCCTGTTTGAGGTGTGTGTGGGTGCCATGGGTAAGGGTGTGGGGTGGGTCCTGGAAGTGTGTGTTTTGCCCTGCTTAAGGTGTTTGTGGGGGGCCACATAAGGTGTTTGGAGTGACCCCTGTGTAGGTGTGGGTGCCGCGGTAAGGTGTGTGGGTGGGGGGTTAATGGGCAGTGTTTTTGTGGGGGCCCTTGGAATGGTGCGTGTTTTGTCTTGTGTAAGTTGTTACGACACCCTCCATGGGTTACAAAAGAATCATTAGATTTAGTGGCAAAAAGCTGGGAATTCAGATATTTTCATTATTTTTAACACCATTCTAGCCCTTGCAAAAAGAAACCAAATAGCATTAAAATGAGTAGTAAAATATTATCCAACCCCTACTCTGTTAGATAACATTGAAAAAAACCCGCTTGTTCTATCGCAAGAGTTATTTTTGGGGGGGATCCTTCTTATGCGAAACTGACAAGATTAATTTGCCCCAACAAAAGTGTTGAGATTTTGATACAGAAATTGAGAAGATAATTGAAACTCCTACGATTTCGGGAAAGAATGTCTGAAGAGACTGGGCCATATGTCGTCAGCGCACCCAATGGTAGAATGGCCGGATGGAAATGAGACCTCAGAACTTCTTTTGAGACGTAAAAAAATCCGCTATTCAAGTCTAAGATGGAGATTAAAGATCTAGCGAAGCTAAAAGACTTGACTAATTGGTGGACAGAGTCAGAAAATTCTAGGAGGGAAGATGTTAGAAAGACCTGGGTTTTAATAACCTTAACCAACAGGTGGGGAGCACATTTGAACATCAATATGTGTTTAGCCTGTTATCTACATTTATAACTCTATCCCTTCTCTCGCTGTTCGCATGGTGACATCCATTATATCTTCACATCTAGACTGTTTATCCTACCTTTATAACTCTCTCCTCTCTACAAAGCAGTTTGTACCCATCCCCCCACTTGTATCTGTATGTTGTCCCTCCCATTTAGATTGTAAGCTCTTCGGGCAGGGATCTCATTCCTAATGTGTCAAGATATGTTTCACATATCCATTTATACATAATCTATATATATGGTTTCTTAACCGATGTATGAAATTGTATTTTTTTAATTTTTATCTATCTGTATAAGGGCACTTATCACCTTGTTTGTATACTTTGTATTTTTTAATGTACAGCACTCTATACCCAAGTGGCGCTAAATAAATAAAATTATACATACATATACATACATTATTATTGGGAATATAATAGGGGATTATTATTATTATAGCGAATATAAAAGTGGATTATTATAGGGACTATAATAGAGGAATATATTATTATTATAGGGAATATAATAGGGGATAATTATTATAGGGAATATAATAGGGGATTATTATTATTAATTATTATTACGGGACTATAATCGGGATTATTATTATTATAGGGGATATATAGGGGATTATTATTATTACGGGATCATTAATAGGGGATTATTATTATTATAGGAATATAATGGGGATATATTATTATAGGGAACATAATAGGGGGAATGTTATATAATTATTATTATTATTATAGGGAATAAATAGGGGATATATTATTATAGGGAATTAATAGGAGCTAGATCATTATATAGGGAACATAAAGGGTTATTATAGGAAATAATATGGAGTATTATTATGAGATATAAGAATATAATAGGGGATTATCATTATTATAGGGCAACATATAGGGATCCCCTATTATGTTCCCTATAATAATGATTATCCCCTATTATATTCTCTATAATAATAATAATCCCTATTATGTTCCCTATTATAATAAGAATCGGAGGGGGGGATGCCCGAGAAGAAGCAGAAGCCAGAGGAGGGTCCCTATTATAATAAGAAGCCCCTATATGTGTCCCCGATAATAATTGATGAGCCCCGAGTAGAGGCCCGAGAGAAGGATCCCATAGGAGATTCCTAGAAGGAAGAGCAGGCCAGATGTAGATGCCTATAATAATAATAATCCCCTATTAGGTTCCTATAAAATAATAATCCCCTATATATTCCCGATAATAATATTAATCCCTATATATGCCCTATAAAATCATAATAATAATCCCCTATTGATAGTCCCGATAATAATATCCCATATTATAGTTCCCTTATAAGAATAATAAGGCATCGATTATAGTGCCGAGATAATCACTTGATATTCGGTATAATAATAATAATCCCTATTATATTCCCAATAATAAGATGTTTCTATATGTATGTATATAATTTTATTTATTAGAGCACTGGGTGTAATAGAGTGCTGTACATTAAAAATACAAAGTATACAAACAAGGTGCGAAGTGCCCTTATACAGATAGATAAAAAATTAAAAAAAAATACCACTTTTCATTACATCGGTTAAGAAACCAATATATAGATTATGTATAAAATGGATATGTGAAACATTATCTGACACATTAGGCATGAGATCCTGACCGAACGAGCTTCCATCTAAATGGGAGGGACAACATACAGATACAAGTGGGGGGGATGGGTACAAACTGCCTTTGTAGAGAGGGAGAGAGTTATAAAGGTAGGATAACAGTCTGGATGTAGAAAGTCTTAAGGGATTGTCACCAGGCGAAGCGACGAGAGGGAGAGAGTTATAAAGGTTAGGATTAACAGTCTAGGATGGGAGAAAGGTATTAATGGATGTCATTCACAAGGCGAAGTGAGAGAGCGGAGAGAAGTTATTAAAGTTAGGATGGACAGTCTAGATGTGAAAGTATTAATGGAGTCACCAGTGAAGCGAAGGAGAGAGGGAGGAGCGTATAAAAGGTAGGATAACAGTCTAGAGTGAAATTTAATGGATGTCACCCAGGCGAATGCGAGAGAGGGAGAGAGTTATTAAAGGGTAGGATAACAGTCTAGATGTGAAAGTAGTATTATTGGATTTTCACCAGGCGAAGAGAGAGAGGGAGAGAGTTGAGAGTATAAAGGTGGGATAACAGTCTAGATGTGAAAGTATAATGCCATGTCACAGGCAAGCGAGAGAGGGAGAGAGTTATAAAGGTAGGATAACAGTCTAGAAGTATAAAGGTAGGGGATAACAGTCTAGGAGTCCAAGCAGGAGATGTTACAGTAGACAAGACGGGAGATTAAGGGCAGATGGAGGAGCTATTTTAATATAGACTGGGAGGAGAAACATGGAGGCCGGGGGTCCCAAGCAGTAGAGTGAAAGTAGAGTACAGTAGTCGAGACGGGGAGATTATACGGCATGGATGAGGCATTTTAATATAGACTGGAGAGGAGAGAGAATGAGAGGCCTGGAGTCCAAGCAGAGGAGAATGTTACAGTAGTAAAGATGGGAGATTATAAGGGCATGGATGAGCATTTTAGTAGGGGAGCGAGCGGAAAAGAGGAAAAGGGCGGATTGAAATATTGCGAAGGAGAAAACAACAGGTCCTAGTGGGGGGGGGACATTGTTCATGTGATGATGGAAGGAGGATAGGAGACAAAGATCATCCCAAGGCAGGTGCAGATTCCATGGGTTAATGGCCAGATTGTAGTAGAGGATGGCGAAAGGTGGACTAGGTCCAGTTTAGGGGGAACTGAAGTAATTCCGTTTTGATAGATTGAGATAAGGGCGGCGCTGTTAGGCTGCGCCATCCAGGAAGCGATAGAGAAACAGACATTTAGAGATTTGGGATTGAACTTCAGGGTTTTAGCGTGGAGGCGGGTGGACCAGTAAATTTGGGGATCATCTCATAAAGTGATAATTAAACGTGAAACGAAATGATTATTCCTCCGAGAGATAGTGAGAGGGGAGAAACAAAGGGTCCTAACACCGAGCCCTGAGGGACCCCACCACTAAGCGGAAACAGGAGAGGAAGTCGTATAGCAAAGAGACAGAGAAAAGATTCTGTTTAGAGAGATAAGACGACAACCACGCCGCACCTCTTGATTTCAGATGCCCAGAGAATATAGAACTCTGCATAAGGAGAGAGGTGGTCCACAGTATCAAACGGCAGCGATAGGTCAAGGAGAATGAGGACCGAGAAATGTCTTTGGCTTTGGCCAGCTGGTAGGGTATTATTTGAGACTTTGCAGAGGGCCCATTTCAGTGAATGACACGGAGGAATCTGATTGTAACGGTTCCAATAGTTAATTAGCATGGAGGTAATAGAATGTGTGTACAGAGAGGACGTTATAAGGACTTGAAGGCAATCGGTTAAAAGGGAGAAGGGCGGGTAGTTGGACAGACAGGGCGGTAGTTGGGTAGGTAGTGTGGAACAGCAGACAGGGCCGGGTTAGTTGGTTTAGTTGGACGGACGGTGGTAGTTGCAGACAGGGCGGGTAGTTTGACAGACAGGTAGTGTCCAGAGAGGGTTTTTTAGAAGAGGTTGATTTGACACACGCTGTTCAAGGTGCAGGAAAAATCCCAGAGGGTCAGGGAGGAATAAAAAAGGGGGGGGAAAGCACGGGGGAAAGGATTTTAGTGCCAGTGTCTGAGTAGGAAGGAGGGGGCATGGGATCAAGGGGTCACATTGAAGCTGGCCGAGGACCATAGGAGGTGGAAGGACTTCAGAATGGGAGCGGGTGAATGAAAGATTCCAGAAACTGCAGGCGGTGGGGCAGGCAGAAGAAGGTTGTGAAAAGTTGTCGCTGGGGTGAGGGGATCAGCGTCCACCCGGATAATAATCTATTTATTTTCTAAGTAGTCTGTAATATCCTGAGGAGCATTAATGGAATGAAGCGTGTCCGTAGAGGAGGCGTGCAAGAGAGTGTTAAAGCGAAAAATAGACGACGTGGGTTATTTTTATTTTAATGTTTATAAGTGTGATTAAAGTGAGGAGGTTGAGCTGCTGAAAGAGGCCAAATTAAGACATGAAACATGGCTTTGTAATGGTTAAAGTCTGCCTGATATGTGACTTTCCACAGCCGCCTCAGCTGCACAAGTACAGGGGGTAGGACAATTGTTATCTGAATTGAGCAAGGACGGGGATTAGAGGGGCGACGTTGTGAGTTTGTAGGGGTACAGGAGTCAATAGTAGGGAGTAAGAGTAGAGGGTAGGAAGGATGAGGGAAGCAGGGGAGAGTCAGGACAGGAGAGCAGCGAGGGTAGAAACTGAGAGAGGAGGAGAGAGCCAGAAGGGCTATGAACAAAGAATAGAAGAGTCCCCGAGTGATAGGCCCGATAATAAGAATAAGCCCCGAGATAGTCCGGAGACGGGTAATAATAATAATCCACTATTATATCCCCGATAAATAAGAATAATAATCCCATTTATGCCTTGATATAATAATCCCCGAATAGTCCCTAGAATAATGAGAATCCCGATGTTGATGCCTTATAAGATAAGACCCGAGGAGGTCCCGATAGTAAGAATAAATCCCGATTATATTCCGTATAATAAGAAGCCACTAGTAGAGGCCCTCTATAATAAAATCCCCTAAGGAGATTCCTGAGAAGAGAAGCCCTAGGAGAAGGCCCGAAAGAAGAAGAAGACCCGAGGAGAGGCCGAGAAGAAGAAGCCCCGAGGAGAGCCCGAGAGAGGAAGAAGAAGCCCCGAGGAGAGGCCGGGAATAAGTAATCCCCTTTATTATAGTCACGAGATAATAAGAAGTCCCTATGAATTCCGGAGACGAGTAATAATAATAATTCACTATTATAGCCCCTATAATAAGAATAATACCTATATAGTCCGTAGAATAAGAAGTCCCCGAGGGAGAGGCCGGGAGTAATAATAAGCCCCTAGGAGATGCCCGAGAGAACAAGAAGCCCCAGGATATGCCTGGAGAAGAAGAAGAAGCCAAGAGGATATCCCCGAAATAAGAATAATACCCTATTAGAGTCCTTATAATAAAATCCACTTTATAGTCCCTGATAATAAGAATCCCCGATTATATGCCTTATAATAAGCACCGAGGCGAGGCCGAGCAGAACAATAAGCCCCGAGGAGAGGCCGGAGAAGAAGAAGAAGCCACGGAGGATAGCCCCGATAAGAGGAGAGAACCCGAGGAGAGGCCGGGGAGAAGAAAAGCCCCGGTAGCGGCCGGAGAGAAGAAGCCCCGGGAGAGGCCCGAGAAGAACAAGAGCCCCGAGGGAGAGGGCCGGAGAAGAAGAAGAAGAAGCCACGAGGAAGGCCCGGAGAAGAAGAAGAAGGCCCGAGGAGAGGCCGATGACGAAGAAAGCCCCTGATTATATTCCTTATAATAAGAATCAACCTAGTATCGTCCCTTAGAATAATAAATAATCCCTATGATATTCCTTATAATAATAATTCCACGGTTATGTAACCTATAATATAATACCCTAGTAAGTACCTATCATAATAATCCCCTATTATAGTTTCCCTATAAGAATAATAATCCCCTACTTATAGTCCTTATACTAATAATCCCACATTAGATTCACTATAATAAGAATAATCCCCTATTATATTCCTTATAATAAATAATCCCTTTATATTCCCTATAATAATCATAATACAGCCCCCGAGAGAGTCCGGGTCGGGGAGGGGAGAGGGGGGGGGGGGGGGGGGGGGGGGGGAGGTGGGGAGGTGGGGGCGAAGAAGAAGCCACGCGGAAGGCCCTATAAGAGGAAGAAACCATATTATATTCCTTATAATAATAATCCCTATTTAGCTGTCCTTAATAACAATAATCCCTATGCTATTCCTTATATGAAAATAATCCACGATTATATTCCCTACTAAAGAATAATCCCCTATTTATTCCTTATAATAATAAAATCCCTATTATATTCCCTACTACTAATAAGCCCCTAGGAGAGTCCTAGGAATAAGAATAAGACCAGCCGAGAGGCCGTATAATAAGAAGACCATAGATGAGCCTAGAATCAGAAGAAGCCCCTAGGAGATTCCCTATAATAATAATAATCCCCATTCTATTCCTAGAATAATGATTAATTCAGTAAATATATACCGATAATAATAATCCCCTAGTATGTTCCCTATAATATAATAATACCCTAGTATGGTCCCGTAAAGAAAATAATCCCATTATTATAGTCCCGATAAAATAATAATCCCCTATTATATGGCCTGATAAAGAGTAATCCACGATGCTATGGCACGAGAAGAAGAATAAGCTCCCTAGGGAGAGGAGGATACTAGAAGACCGAGGAGAGGCCCGAGAAAAAGAAGCCCAGGAGAGGCCCGAGAAGAAGAAATAAGACCTCAAATTCCCTAGAAGAATAATCCCCTATGATATTCCCGAGGAAGAGAAAATCCCGATGATATTACAGAGAAGAAAAAGAAGACCCGAGGATTAGGCCCGGAGAAGAATAGAAAGCCACTGAGTGAGGCCAGAGAAGAAGAAGGAAGCCCGGAGTAGAGGCCCGATGAATAAGAAGCCCGAGGATAGGTCCCGGAAGAAGGAAGAAGCCCGATGACATGCTCGATAAGAAGACTAATCCCCTAGTATATTCCCTATAATAAGAAGTAATAAAGCCCCTATTATATCCCGTATTTATAGAATGATAATTCAGTATAATATTCCCTATAAGAATAAGCACCGATTAGGTGGCCCGAGTAAGAAAGAGAGCCCCTAGAGGGGCCCCCAATCAGAGGAAGCCCAGAGGAGAGGCCGAGAAGAAGAAGAAGCCCGGGATGGGCCCGAGAAGAAGAGGAGCCCCTAGTATAGGGCCGAGAAGAAGAAGACTAGGATGGGGCCCGATAAGAAGAAGAAGGAAAAATGCCCGAGAGAGGGCAGAGAAGAAGACCTAGTAGGTTCCTTATAATAATACGAAGAATCATAATATCCCTTTGAGAGTCCCTATAATAATAATCCCTAGTAGTCCCGACAAGAGAATAATCCCGAATAGAGGCACAGAGAAGACGAAAAGGAAGCCCGAAGAGTAGGCCCGAGAAGAAGAAGGAAAACCCAGGATAGGCCCCGAGAAGAAGAAAAGAAGCCCGAGGGGGATTCCCGAGAATAATAAGCCCCTGAGAGAGCCCTGATATAATGATATCCCCTATGATATTACCGATAATAAAAATCCCCTATGAAGATTCCCTATAATAATACGAATCCCCTATTGATATGCCTTAAAGTACTGCAGCCATGATATATGTCACGAGAATAAGAATAATCCCCTATTATATGCCCTAGAATACATTACTAATCCCCTATTTAATTCCCTATAATTAATGAAATCCCATATTATATTCCCTAATAATACTAATAATAATAATCTTGTTACAGGGTTACAGAAGCACAGTGTCAGTTCCTATGGGCGTTTTGCTAGTACAGGGGTTACAGAGCACAGTGTCAGTCCTATGGGCGTTCGTTTTATAGTACAGGGTTACAGGCAGGCCGGGGTCAGTCCTATGGCAGTTTTACTAGTACAGGGTTACAGGCAGCGCCATGTCAGTCCTATGGGTGCTGTTTTACTAGTTACGGGTTGAAGGGCAAGCACAGTGTCAGTCCTATGGGCGTTGTACTATACAGGGTTACAGGCAGCACAGTGTCAGGCTATGGGGTTTTATAGTACAGGGTTACAGGCAGCGCGAGGGTCAGTCCTTGGGCGTTTTACTAGTTACAGGGTTACAGGCAGCACAGTGTCCGCCTATGGGCGTTTTACTAGTACAGGTTACAGGCAGGCACAATGCAGTCCATGGGGTTGTTACTAGTTACAGGGTTACCAGGCAGCACAGGTGTTCAGTCTATGGGTGGTTACTAGACAGGGTCCAGGGTTACAGGGCCAGCACAGTGTCCAGTCCTATGGGGCGTTACTAGTTACAGGGTTACAGGCAGCCAGGTCATCCTATGGGTGTTTTACTAGTTACCGGGTTACAGGCAGCACAGTGTCAGTCCTATGGGCGTTTTTACTGTTACAGGGTTACAGGCAGCACAATGTCAGTCTATGGGCCGTTTTACCTAGTTACAGGGTTACCGGCCAGCACAGTGTCAGTCCTAGGGCGTTGTACTAGTTACAGGGTTACAGGAGCACATGTCAGTCCTATGGGCGTTTTACTATTACAGGGGGACAGGGCAGCACAATGTCAGTCCCTATGGGCGTTTTTCTAGTGACAGGACTACAGACAGACAGTTTCAGGCCATGGGCGTTGTAATGTACAGGAATACAGACAGCCCAGTGTCAAGACCTATTGGCGTTGTACTAGTTACAGGGGTTACAGGCAGGCACAGTGTCAGTCTATGGGCGTTTTACTAGTTACAGGGTACAGGCAGCACATTGTCAGTGCCTATGGGCGGGGTTTTTACTAGTTACAGGGTTACAGCCCAGCGCAATGTCAGTCCCTATGGCGTTTTATAGTTCCAGGGTACAGGCAGCACATTGTCACTCTATGGGGAGTTTTACTAGGTACAGGGTTCGGCAGCAAATGTCAGTCCTATGGGCGTTTTATAGTTACAGGGTTACAGGCAGCACAGGCGTCATCCTATGGGCGTTTTACTTAGTTACAGGGGTTACAGCAGAACGTGTCCGGTCATTATGGGGTTTTACTAGTACAGGGTTACCAGGCAGCACAGGGTCCAGTTCTATGGGCGTTTTAATAGTACAGGGTTACAGACAGCACAGGTCAGTCATGGGCAAGTTTTACTAGTTACAGGGTTACAGGCAGCACAGTGTCAGTCCTATGGGCGTTTCACTAGTTACAGGGTTACAGGCAGCACAGTGTCAGTCCTATGGGCGTTTTACTAGTTACAGGGTTACAGACAGCACAGGGTCAGTCCTATGGGCGTTTTACTAGTTACAGGGTTACAGGCAGCACAGTGTCAGTCCTATGGGCGTTTTACTAGTTACAGGGTTACAGGCAGCACAATTATCCTTTCTAGTGTGGG
>JAACNH010000493.1:139069-195678 GCA_019447015.1 Hymenochirus boettgeri | reverse complement strand
CTAAGGCTGAGGCCACACTGCAACGCACAGGAATCGCGCACAAAACCGCGAGCGTGATTGTGTGCGCTTTTCTTGTGCGTCAGAAATCGCGGGAATTTTCGCGTTCCCGCGATTTCCATTTTAGCGAAAATCACGGGCGCGACCGCGAAACTCGTGTGCAAACGCGCGAAAAACTTGCTAGTGTGGCCTAGCCTTAAGTGTCTAGTTCCTCGCTCTGGGTAATTTTAATGAGAGGCAAAGAGAGGAGGTGGTTAGGGAGATTTAGTTTTCCTTTAAACCGTAGTTCAAATAGTTTATGTCCCATATCATTGACATGAAAATAAATTACCTTCAATATTATGGAATTATTTTGGAAATGTAGGATGAACATGGTTTTACTTTCCCAAACACACACACCACACACAAACATATGTAACCTTGCACTATTGATTTCTCATCATTCTCCATCCTTAATCCATGTAAAGAATTTTTTGACATCACCTCTTAAACCTTGAAGGGCGTGATGAAACGTGTGAAATTTCATCTTTTGCTGCCTACTGGGAATTCGTACACTGACATAAAGGCTCTTTAGACAGGTTAGGGAGCTGTTGGGACATGTGCACTGGAAACGTCCCCTCTTAGGTGATTTTGTGAGTACAAAAAAAAGGGGGATGATGCCTGGAACAAAACAAATTGTTTAGACAATACAGTGCACCCTTTTGTTCTGCTGCTGACCAAAGTAAAAGGGCTGCCAAGAAATGTCTAGTACATGGGCAGATATTTCTGTATCGATTGCAGATAAAGTCACCAAATTGACACTGATCATGTGGTCCATAGGATTAAAATACAGCCGATATATTGGTTGGTCGGGCTAATAAAGGCCTGTGTGTACATAGCCTTAAAGACAGATGGGCCGATGCTATATTTTGGTTGGCGTAACTTATGTGGCATGATCCCACGATGCAGTAAATGCTTTTGCCAGACTTATGGTGGGATCCCGGTCAGGTAAGACGTCCTGTTTACGCCTCCATTCAATAGGCGTTACGTTTAGCAGTATTTTATTATATTTTCTAAAAAGTTTTGGAAATGGCACGGCCAGCGTGAATTTGGTGAAAAACCTTCGCTAACCTGATAATTCGTCCCTATAGCATCATCCCGAGAGACCTGTTAAGCTAATTACAGGCACAAATGGGGTTATTCAATAAAAGTTCTTATCGTTTAAAATGGTGCTAATTTTGACAAATG
Source organism: Hymenochirus boettgeri (assembly GCA_019447015.1). Lineage (NCBI taxonomy): Eukaryota > Metazoa > Chordata > Amphibia > Anura > Pipidae > Hymenochirus > Hymenochirus boettgeri. The sequence goes on along the minus strand of JAACNH010000493.1, from coordinate 194,454 downwards.
TTAATAATTTCCACTGAACTGTCCCTTTAAAACATATTCAGTACAGGTAGATATTATAACAAGGAAACAAGTGCTAGTGCCCACCTCTGACAGGGAGAGTCAGAGCTCCTCGTATGCTCCTCCATTGTACTGGTATCTCCAGTGGGTAGTGCCTAACTCCCGTGAGACTATGTGCGCACGCGCTTATGTACCTTTACCAACATGCCCGTGAATACCGGCTCTCCTGACTGCTCCAGTCACCCTGCTTTCTCCTGCTCCTATGGTACATTTGCAGCTGCACTTTTCTGACAGGAAAAGTGAGTACTGTACTGACTACTGCTTGTACGGTTTTGCTTTAGCTTGTAACGTATAAGACCCGAATATAACCCGAGGTTAAGTTTTAAGATCCATTTAAAAAACAAAAACCTCCACTTATATTCAGGTATATACTTTAATTGTACTGTCATTGTCTAGAATTAATCAAGGTACATTTGTGTATACTAAAAACTAATTATATTTTCAGTGTAATCATAGCCTTGGCCATTTTTTGTGTCCCCAGCTAAATCCACGTCTTGATGGCTGTATGAGGAACTGGAATTGGTTAAATGGAGAAGACACATCAATACAAGAGACAGTGGGGATGACAGAAAAAATGCAGTGCTTTTTGGTTGCTGGTAGAGGGTCCTTTTTTACTGGTAGAGGATTTGCAATGTTCCACATTGATTACAGTAAGTTTTAGAAATGATATGATTCTATATTGTATTATTTACCTACAGTATTGAGGAAACCTGCTTTGTGTAATCCTACATAATATGGTAGAAGAAATACAAGTAATGCAAAAATGCAGTATATTAAAATGTCCTGTTTCACAGATTATTTATTTGCTGTAAAAATAAAGCCCAGCGTGTTGTTTTACTAGTGTAATGCCCAGCTGAACTACAATTTGAGTGTAAACGGGTTAACTATTGTCGGCTCTAGGACTTATTTCCTTGTGCATTCAAAACTCAATTTCTTGGCTAATGAAATAAATGAATGGGAAATATTATTAAGTTTAGGCATTGCTATAGAATTTTATACCAAAACAGTAATAGTATCTTGAGTGACAGACTTGGGTGGGCAAAATCAGGTAGTGTGCTAGCTTCCTAGCTATTATTCTACTTTTGTTCCCAAAAGTAGGCACCATCTTTAAGTAGATTTAAAATTGTGAGTATTGGCAGTGATAAACGCCTTGTATGTTGTGTTCTTTAACTTCTCTCAATCAATTAAAAATACATTAGTTTATTAATGATAAAGGAGTTGGAGTCTGGGTCAGAGGTGTGATAAAATGAGGACTGAGGTCAAAGGACCAACTGTCATTTAAAGAGAAGGTTTGTAATGATTTGTAAATAAGAGAACAAAACAGATTATTTTCAGAATGCTGAATCACAGATTTTAGCAAAATTTACAGTAGTAATAGTAGTATATATGTCATAGCTTTTGTGTATATGAAATTCATTCACACAGTTCATGGATAAAATTAGCTGTTTAGCAAGTAAAGACTAAAAACCAAAATTATGATTGCTTTTCTATATCATTTTAATTTGTCATCCGTGTAGTTGAGCCCCCCCTCCCCATAATCAGGCCCGTTCATGGAGGTTGAATAACACAACCAAATTCATCTGATGTTTTTGTCCATCATTGTCAGAAATCTTTTTATAATTATAATAAAGTGAAATAAACTATTTCCTTTTGCGATTAACTTTAATGTTTTTCACAGATAATTATTTGTCCAGGTAAAGTCAGCAGGTAAAAACACTGTGAAATCTTTCACTGCACACCTGATCCTATAGCCCTAAAGTTTATTACTCAAAACCCCCTTTCCACTCAGCACAGGGGCACACTGGGTGAAGCACATTGAGCATCTCTGAGCCAGTATCTCTGGCGACACAAGGGACGCTATACTCTCCTCCCCTTCTCTAACATAAGCAAGCATAAGTTAATAAGCGGGGGTGCTCCTTAACACTAGGGAAAAAATAATGCGTATTCGTCCTGCAGCAACATGGAATTTTTTAAAGGAGAACTAAACCCACATTTTTACACTCCAGAATCTACACATATACCCTCTACAAACACCAATAAACTTTAAAATAGCAATACAGTATATAGCATTAATAGCAAGTAAATGAAATGTACAGTGCCTGGTCACACTGAAATGATTGGCTAGAGGCTACTAGTGGGTGTGACCAACTGTAAAAAGTTCCTGCAGTATCTTAGGACTGAGCATGTGTAAAAAACATAATGGTCAGTGATCACACTGTGTGATACTGGAACACTGGGAAATAAGACACAAACCTCATGTTAAAAAGTTAAATTTCTCAACAACCATCTCAACAACGTTACTATTTTTAAAGATACAAATGCAAACCAAAAACCTACAGGAAAAATGCGTTACATTGCAAGTTTGCATTTCAATCCTGGCGATTTAGTAAAAGCATCTTAAAATCATTCCTTTTTACCCCCTCTGAAATGTTAATGAGCACGACAGAGCATGTGCATGTACGCAGAAACTTAACTGAGGGTTTATCCAGCTAAGGTGGATTATTGGAGCTGACTCCAGGTTAATTTCAGAAATTACCCAACAGCCACAACAAAGGAAGAGGTGAGACACAGCGTGCGGTATGTTTGTGAATGTTCTCTGTCTATTGGGACAATGTTGTCTGGAGACTTTCTCCTTTAAATCCACTTGAACCTTAAAAAAAAAAAAAAAAAAAAATATTTTTATTTATTATATTTTTTTTTTTTTTAAGATTTTATCAATGTACATACAATACATCAGTAATATATTTTGTGTTGGAACTTTTGCATTTTTTCCTATTCAGATTGCATTCTATAACACAGTGTAGGAGGCAAACAAAAGAGCAAGATTGCAAAGTAACTTGTTTATTGCATCTGTCTCCTTTATTACAGCATACCCATCTAAGGAAGAAAGTAAGGGAAATTGGAGAGTAGAATTTCATGCACAAATAATCCCAGCTACTGATACAGGTGTGCTGTTTGCTTTGGTCTCGCAGGACATGGCTGTCACCCTATCATTAGCTTTAATTGACTACCATTCCACTGCAAAAATAAAACATCAGGTAAGTGTGGCACTATATTTGTCTCTACCACCCACCCCCATATATACATAGTATGTTAATGTAATATGATGCAATTGTAATAATGTGTATCACATTATTTGTCTTACAGTGACCTTTAAAATTGGGCTTAAAATATTTAAGTCCTTGTCCTAGTTACTGATAAAATTACAGCACCACCTGTATAGAATGTCTGGCATTTTGGAAGGATGGCTGGAAAAATAATTCACAAAAGGGAAAAGAAACCTTAAAAATCAATTGCCCTGATTGGATACCGCAATTCCCTTTGTGACAAATAAAATCTTGGTTTTGATGCCCTCATCAATTGCTGGTCACAAAAAAGATCCAAACCTGTACATACTATCTGACCCCTTTTTTTAAGACATGTCAGACATTGCCTACGCATAAAACTTTGAACATATGATATCGAGGCTTGTAAGAAAAAGTAGGAGGTGGGGGTAATTGTTTCCATTTCCTCAGGATTTGTAGGGCTATGTACCGAGAGCCGTTATTGCTCTCTACAGTTTCTGACAAGTCTTGTCGCTTGTGTACAATTAGACCTGAAGTGCCGCTTAACAATAATTCTAATGCAGATTTTGTTTCAAGAAATGGTTCATTTTACCCCAAACAGCTTTTGTAATAATGTTTCAATGTAAAACGAAACTAACAAAGTATTCTACTATTCACAGCTTGGTAAAGCCCATTGAGTCAAATTTTGCAAAGACATAAGTGTTGTCATCTTGTCATATGGGCTTCACCAATTAGGTGTCAGGTGTGTATAAAAAAAACCCCAGTACACTAGACCTTCACATCAACTGCAAATAGACCTCTGCAAACATGCCTAAGATTCACCCTGAGACTAAAGTGTTGATTATCAAGAGGCTGAAGACCAAATTCACTGCTGATGTGGCGCACACCTTCAAGTTCTCTCTCAGTGTGTCTCTCAGCGTCAAGTTCAGAGGATAAAGAAAAGATTTGAAGAGACTGGAGAAGTTTGACAAGCCCAGGTCAGGCAGACCCCACAAGACAACTGCTGGAGAGGACCGTTTGTTGGTTTGAAAATCCAAGGCAAGACGATTTTCAACTGCAGCAGAGTGACCAGAAATCCCTGTGTCAACCAGAACAGTTTGTCGGATTCTGTCTCGAAATGGCCTCCATGGTCAACAAAAGACAATTGAAAAACCGTGTGGCATTTGCCAAGTCCCACAGTCTGGTAAAAGGATGGACACTGGAAAAGTGGCAAAAGGTGGATTTTTCAGATGAATCCTCTTTTGAATTACACCACAGTCGCCGCAAATATTGCAGGAGACCTACTGGAACCCGCATGGAGACGAGATTTACCCAGAAAACAGTGAAGTTTGGTGGAGGCAAAATCATGGTCTGGGGTTACATCTAGTATAGCGGTGTGCGAGGGATCTGCAGGGTGGAACGCAACATCAATAGTGTAAAATTCCAAGAAATCTTAGCTACCTCATATATTCCCAACCATAAAAAAGGCCAAATTCTGCAGCAGGATGGTGCTCCATCACATACTTCCATTTCCACATCAAAGTTCCTTAAGGCGAAGAAGATCAAGATGCTCCAGGATTGGCCAGCCCAGTCGCCTGACATGAACATCATTGAGCATATGTGGGGTAGGATGAAAGAGGAAGCATGGAAGACGAAACCAAAGAATATTGATGAACTCTGGGAGGCATGCAAGACTATTTTCTTGGCTATTCCTGATGATTTCATCAATAAATTGAATGAATCCTTGCCGAACCGCATGGATGCTGTCCATGAAGCTCATGGAAGTCATATTAAATTTGGCTCTCACAGCACCACTACTTAATTTACTGACCTATTTTTGGATTGGCAGTAAAGTAGATCATTTTCTGTATAGGCGACTACACTTTTGTCTTGCAACATTTTGACCTTTCTGTCTTGATAAAATGATAAATCTTTTTTCAGTGAAACAATATTAAATGTACTGGTAAAAAATTATTTGGTAGGGCTTTAGCTTTTCATATGAGCTATTTCTAACACCAATTGATCAATTAAAAATCAGGTTAATAGCATGACTTACTGCAAAATACACAGGCGACAAGACTTTTGTCAGAAACTGTATTGCCTCCACTAGGCAATGCACAGATAACGGCTCTCAGTGCATAGTGAATGGAGTTTTCACATTCCGAGACTTTAGTTTCTGTCTTAAAGAACCGTTATCGGTTACATAGCTTGCGGCAGTTGCGCGACACAGTTTTCTGCCACCCGCCCGCCGCAAGTTATGTCTTAAAGTCATGTTAACCCTTTGTACATGGGTTAACGTGACTTTAAGACTGAAAAAGCCAGCCATTAGCTGCCATTAAAAAGTGCCGCATTACAATGGTGCTATCGGCATATAGCATTGCAGGGCAGGTGTGCGTATTAGCCATGCAGCAGGCACAATGAAGGAGTTTAAGTCGTGATCTTTGAGATTTTTTAAGTCACCATTAAATTCTAGAGTTTCTCTTTGTAACTAAAACTGCTGCACAATGTAAAGGCAACAGCACCCTCTTGTGTTAGCACACCTAACCAGGAGACATAAAGAGAATACTAAAAATAAACAGGGAGATTCAATAAAAGTTCTTATCATTTAACATTTGAAAGCTAACATCTGATTGGTTGGGGCAAAATTAGCACCATTTTAAACGATAAGAACTTTTATTGAATAACCCTGAAAGATTTTAATTACAGAGATTTTTGGGGCCTAGTCAATATTCTTGCATTCTGACACTTTTATCTTGCTCTGCCTCTTTTAAAGTATGTCATGGGAACTGGTGAGGTGACTTCTAATGTGCTTATATTTTAAAAGATTTAATGGGTTGTGTATTATAGAGCTGTAATCCACTAGGGGAGTGACTGTTATTTAAGGAATTATGCTCCCCTTACAGTGTAATGTAAGGATATTACGACAGTTCCCTAACCATATAAAAACACGAGGCTGCATTATTTCTTATAATACATAGGGTATATATAACCATATAAAAGGGGCACATTATTTCTTTTAATATATATATATTTTTTTGCCATAAGGCTGTGTACATAGGGTTGCCACCTTTTGTCAGTCCAAACCCGAACGTAGGGGTGGGGTTGGTGTTGGTGGGTGTGGCTTAATGGGGTGTGGCTTGAATTGGGCGTCGCTTAAATTGGGTTTTACTACTATAAACAGGCCAGATCCTGCTACATACTCAAAGGTTTATTAAACTGTAATATTTTCTGGTGGGCTAGCCTAGCAGGCTGCTAGTCCACCAGAAACTATAAAAGCCAGTAGCATAGCTACAGACTTATGGGCCCTGATGAAAAATGTGGGCATTGGCCCCCCAACACCACCGCAAACACAAATCAGCACTACAGACCAAGTAATCATTTCCATAAAAAACATCCAAATTTATCATTAACATCTTTTTCTAAAAGCACTCATTTTAAAACAGACAAACATACTTTATCCATACACCTAGCAAAACTATTCAATCAGATTCAAACCGTATTTCTAAACTTATATCCTCAAACTTTCTAAAATAACTAACCAGGTGACTTTAGTAAAATGCTTGGCACAGAGAGAATGGTAAAATGCTTTGAACCTCCCAACATTTGAAAATGTGAAAGAGGGACACTGAAAGGAAAGGCAGTAGCACCCGTGGCAAATTTTGCAATGCCCATTTTTCATAGGTTACGCCCAATTTAAAGACAAATTCCCCTTAAAAAAAGACTCTCTTCAAAATATGCAATACTCCACCGCCCAGCATCAGTGTTTATCTATTTATTCGTCTGTATCTATTTTTCTAGCCTGGTCAGTCCATATATCAATCTCTCCATCTATCTCTCTATATCTTTATCATCTATCTCTCTATCTACCTATCTCTCTTTCCATCTCTATGTATATCTATCTTTCTATATCTATATATCTATCTCTGTATATATATCTATAGTTCTATCTCTCTATGTATTTATATCTATCTCTCCATCTCTCATCTCTCTCTCTCTCTCTCTCTCTCTCTCTCTCTCTCTCTCTCTCTCTCTTTCCCTCTCTCTCTCTCTCTTTTTATCTTCTTTCTCTCTCTTCTCTCTCTCTCAAAATTAGCACCATTTTAAACGATAAGAACTTTTATTGAATAACCCTGAAAGATTTGTATATGGACAATCAGTTGAGTGTGATTGATGATCTGACCCATCCATACACAAACCAATTCTAGGACGTGACAGACGTTGGTTGGGAGTTGGAGCATAAACAAAAACAGAAGAGTGGCACTCAAAGATAGGTATTTATAAACCCCTTTAATATAACATAGCATGGGCAAAATGGGTAAAAACAATTAAAAAACCTATATACATATTTCCAACAACAGGCAAACTCAATGGTACAGAATAAAGTGAAAAGCTACATAACTGTCTCTTGTAATAAATATAAACTGCATCACATGCAATAAGGGGGCTCAATGGACTCCTAGCAAGGTATACACATAGTAGAAAGTACTGCCAGCATTAATAGTGCAAGTAATATAAAGCAGATAAAGAAACAGTAAATGACTAGATAAATATACTTATCTATCTGGCATACTACAAAGCAATAAGCCATCATGCAGACCCAAGGAGACCAAAAGAGTCCAGGCTGAATGTATGACCAACAGGGGAGAGACCAGTGAATGGCCAGACGCGTTTCGCTCACTACATGTGAGCTTTGTCAGTGGCACGTTGGTTGGGAATTGGGTGTTGCGGAGGAATTTTTTTGTCTGTACTATTTGTGGGGTGGAGGGGACACAACCTGCGTTAGGCCTGGTACACACCAGCTAATATCGGCTGGTGTGGGGCGGCCATCCGAGGCCGACATCGATCATTTGGATGAACGAACGATCGGAAACGTTGGAAAATTCTGATCGATCGTGTGGTTCCCTATGGGGCCGCACGATCGATCATTCACAAATTCACCCGTGTCCAAATTTGCCGCGACCGACGGACATTTGTCAGGACAAATCGGCCACCTATGTGTACCCAGCCTAAGGCAGTTTCCTTCTGCAGGAATAGAAATGATTAGCCTTTTACTCCATTGGTAGAAGAAGGTGGGTTTTTGGTTTGGTTTTTACAGTAATAGGCCTTTAATCATAGACTCAAAATGTCAGCTGGCTTGTTTTGGGGATTCTAATCCTCTGTAAGTCTCTATTATCCCCTGATCTGTCTATTGTTCATTATACAGGCTCAGTGATAGACGCCTTAGTAACAATACATGTGGCCCCTCCCATGGAATTAGGACAGGGGACCCTACAGCATTTACAGTTTCTGTCTAGTTGAGGAGCATTGTTCTATTATCTTCCATTCATCTACCATAAAATGGCAATTTTTCCCTTTGAACTAGAAAACTGCCTTTAAATTAGGTTTTCCTGATTATAAAACTTTAACATCAACATGCTGGCGTTGACATGAATTTTGTCAGACATCACATTCCCTACATTAAGATCATAAGGTTCCTACAGACACGTGCAATCACGTTTGCTGACCCGTGACGCACGATGTGTATGAACGGCCGTTTCGGGCGATAATCGGCATGTGTATGGGCACTTTATCATCTGTAACGGCCGCTCGTTCGGAGGTCTGAACGGCGGATTGGGCAACGATCTCCAAACGAACGGCTGTTATGGCTGATAAAGTGCACGTAACATGGGGCGATTATCGGGCGAAATGGCCATTCGTACACATTCGGGGTTATTCAATAAAAGGTCTTATCATTTAAAATGGTGATAATTTTGCCCCAACCAATCAGATCTTATTTAACTTTTCGAAAGCTAACATCTGATTGGTTGGAGCAAATTTAGCACCATTTTAAATGGTTTTGCATAACCCTGATTGTGTGTCGCGGGTCGGCACCCGCGATCACACGTGTGTACGAACCTTTAGGCTAGGTACACATGACAATATTAAAGTTGATTGGGGCGAAATATCGGTTGTACTTTTTTGCTCCCAACGGCTAATGTCAGTTGAGTCTCGTGATTGGTCATCTTTTCGATCAATAATAAACCTCGTGGTTAAAAGTACATACAAAGGTCTGATACTTCGGACAACCCCAGAGCACTTGACGAACCCCTGTTTCGGGTGATAATCGCACGTGTGTATGCGTTTATAAAAACGATACATGATGTATGCTAACTGTCACAAAAAATAGTAAAGATTGGAGATGAATGAAACTGGCAAAACCTACTGAAGTTTTCAAATTCCAAAAATCCTGTTTGGACCAAGCTGAATCCGAATTCTTTGCATTTCGGAATGTTATTTTTCAATATGAATTCTCTATTTTCGTTAGGTATTTTCCAATCCAATTTTGGGATTTTTTTTCCCAGTCTGATTTGCTATTTTTCCGAATCAGTTCCGATTCAAAACCGGGATTCATCACCAGTATTTAGTTTGATTTGTAAATTTGTGTCCAAGGGCCATTGTTAACAACCCAAGTTATGGTCAGCTTCCAATATTGCGGGTTATCATAAATATATGGCGCACATTAATGAACAGTCATTCGTACAATACCATGCGGAAGTTGACTACCCCAATGATATTGTGAATCAATGATCACAATTGTAATTGTATGACCATTCAATATAAGCACAGTATCAGCAAACATAGATATCGCCTTTAGAAATACGTCCCCAAATGTGGAAACTGTGACCTTAAATCCTGGTTACTTCAAACTGGGTAATGACCTGACTGACATGGCTTTATGGCTTTTATTCTTACTTGTTTTTGTTATCAATTCTTCAGTTAGCAATGTAAACTAAAATCCATTTATCAAGTTCCCATGACTAAAATCTTTCATCCCCTTTATGCATTTTGCTGCTTGTCGCCACACCTTCTCTCTGGAATTGCAAGGGCACTTGAGATAAGGAACATTTTCTGCACGAATAAGGAATTTGCTTCTTTGTGTTACAAAGAAATTGGCCTGATGATGTATCTGTTCCCATTTGGGTAAAATTAATAGATCCTGTCCCTACAATATACACAAACAAATATGGATGTATATCTGGGGGGGCTTTGCGACTATTTGGGCCATGGCTGCTGGTGTGATGTCATGCGCAAGGCCACACAGGATTTGACTATTCTGCCAATAGTCATAATGATGTCAAAGCTCTCTTGCTGCTCATCTGAGCTTTGGTGCTCCCCAGTGTAGTGTAGGGCATATAAAGTTAAAAACTAAGAAAACAAAACAACAGTTAAAATGAGAAGTATATGGTACAGGGAGGTTGGCTTGGTAATTCCTACCTCCAAATATCGTTTCAGTAAGGAGCACCAACACAAGGAAAACTGGTTCTACCAGGCTTCCTCAGTGCTTCAGCACTATCTTTACTACAGGAAAGTCCAGGAAACAAACCTACCAGATGAAAGCTGTATGTGCTGGTGCTCCTCAATGAAATGATATTGGGAGGTAGGGAATAAGCATTCCTACCTGTGTACCAGGTAATTTTCATTTTTAAAAAGTTAATTTTTACAGTGTAGTTTTCCTTTAACAGAAATGTCTGTTAAAGAGGCTTGATTTTATAGAAAAGAAACCCAGCATGTCCAGTCAATGGGTCTTATTTTTATGGAATTTCATTGCAAACTTACAAAAACATTCACTCCCCTACCACTCACTGACATACTCTCTATCACTCTTCCCCAGCTACAGTATACAGGTATAGAGTATACAGGTATGGAGTATAGAGTATACAGGTATAGAGTATACAGGTATAGAGTGAACAGTTATAGATTATAGAGTATACAGGTATAGAGTATACAGGTATAGAGTATACAGGTATAGAGCCTACAGGTGGGGACTAGTAGCCAAGATACTGGTGAAAAGAATGTAACAGCTAGAGTGGCTACATGGGAATGATGGTAATTAAAGGGACAGCAATCAAAAACCTTATTTTCTCATTTCAATAACCATTAACAGCCAGCCCATAGATTACCATATATAAATGCTGGAGGGACTGACTTCCTAGTTACAGGACCCCTAATACTGTCCATTATGGGAAGTGGTGCATCCTGGGAAGAAGAAAGTACATTACAGAAACTGAAATGGCAGCTCACTACTGACCACTAACAAGGAAAGGCGATGAAATCCATGGATCCTTCAAAAATGAAGGCCCTACATAGAATAGCTTAGTATATGCGATATAGATTAATATTTAAACAATAATGAGTTATCTCTCTGAAATTCCCCTTTAACAGAACTAGAAGCTAGGGTTTCAGCGTTTTCGAAATACGCACTCTGGAATATTGAATTCACATCTCTCGGGGATTGCTTAATTAGATTAATTAGTATTTATGGCACCGCCATGGAACGCTGCACCTGAAGACTTGACGTTGGTACAAACAAGGCACAGATCACATGATCATTTTTGGCCCAACTGAGAATGTTCATGGAGATACATAATCTACCCCATTATCCGGTTCACTAACATCCACCACGCTGAGTTTCTGTTTCTCTCAACTTTCCATTCATTAGTCAGGAGTTTCCTGGAACTTTTAACTTGCAATTCGAACATTCTCAGAGGAAAGGATGTTTGTATAATAAAGTTTATTATAGGAAGGGGGGAGATATAGAGGAATACACTACGGGGGGAAACATTCATGCGTCCATTCATTTGTAAGGCAGTGATATGTTTGGAACAGAAGGGAGATTTTAATTTAGCAGATGGCTTTGTTTTGTTGATGTGCATTGCTCCATGTTACTCTAGAAATTATTAATACATTATGAACCAATCAGGGTCAATTAAAACCAAGGGCCCAAATCACAGTTTCCCTAGTTAATCTAAGACTAATCAGGCAGGTTTCTGATGGAAATTAAGATAACACAGTTTCCCTTTGCCAAGGTCTTTAGGTCATGTTGAAAATTTCCCCCAATATTTTGTCTCATTCGATATCACAATATTGTGGCGGATGGTCCACCTCACCGTAATATCCTCCAATGTGTACCGGGATGCATTAATCGGATGGCAAAGAGTCATGGGTAGAAATGACTAATTTCCTACAGTTCGGTTTGTTTAAGGCTGGATACACACAAGGCGATTACTGTCAGCCGCGGCGACTTTCGAGTTTTATCAATGAATTTGAGGGTTGCTGAATGCCGCATTCAAGGGTTACCGAATGCTACATTTGAGGGTTATTGCCATATATGAGGGTTACCAAATGGCGTATTCGAAGGTTATGGCCAATTTCTTAGCGAATGCTACATTTGAGGATTATTGATTTAATTTGAGGGTTACCCCGGCCTCCGCATTCCAGGGTTAGCGAATGCTACATTCGAGGGTAATCAGCGTATTCGAGGGTTACAGAACACAGCATTCTAGGGTTATGGCCAATTTCAAGGCTTAGCGATGGGATACCAAACGGATCAGGCAAGCGGGGGAGTCCACGTGTCTGTAGATCACAGCCGATTGTGTGGCCTCCTGTGGACCACACAATCGGTTGCAGCGAACTGTTGGCTGTGGTCATTTTTGCCACGACTGACCGTGGAGAACAGTCGGTCAGGATGAAAAAGTTGCCCATGTGTACCCAGCCTAAAAGCAGTGACTAAACTTATTCCCCTTCCTGTTTGTGCTGACTCAGATATCCAATAACGTCTTACCTCTGTACCAGACACAGATTACTAGACACCATTAATCACAATCACGCTTCTCTTATTGATTTCTCTGATCTACTGCAGACTTGGTGGCAACATAACAGTTATGACGTTCAATAGGAATCCAAGCTAATTCCACTAATGTATTGTATAAATATTCTCAGGGCCTGTACGGCAATTGCTGTTTGAACTCTGGCCACATTGGACATGAAGTTTGGCCATTTAGTTAGGAATGAAAATTTGAATAATAGATTCTAATAATAAATAAGTTCAGGTGTATCCCGGTTTTGAAGCGAGGGTAGCAATCCAAAGTAAATTTAGATTTTATTGAAGACCACAAACATATCACAACGTTTCGGGGGGAAGGGGGCAAGTTTTTCCCCCGAAACGTTGTGATATGTTGTGTGGTCTTCAATAAAATCTAAATTTACTTTGGGTGCTACCCTCGCTTTTGTGTTCCTTGTTAACTATATATCCATTAAAGGGTTGGATTACTTAGAGGAGTGAGCACCCACATGTGGACGAGTGCAGAGGATCCCACTGTGAGTTTGTTGTATCCCTGTTTGACAAGTTCATGTCTATAGGGCCGAAAAAAAATTTGACATACAGGGAGGTTCTACTTGAAAACAGAGGAGCTTGGGAAAAAGAGGAGGAGCAAAAGCTACAAAAATATAAATTTCTAGGCAATTTCATAGCATTTCTATGGTGAATAATATAGCAGTTGGGCTCTCATTACACAGGGAGTTACCTAAACTGATTTTTTTATTCTCCTCTAAGAATATTTGGAAGTCATTCATGAATCTTGTCTAAATCACTATTTTGTGTATGTGCTATAACTCACAGATCTGGAGAGACACTCAACACCGCAGGGGCTGTGGGAGAAGATGGAAGAATTTAACATTTAGCTGAGTGGTTAGGGTAATTCAACAGCTCTACCTACCTGTACCAGTTCTTATAGTGCTCCCTACATTGATTTTGAAATGAGAGATGAACTAAAGAAAATGACAATGACTTCAAATTGGAAGCTTAAGTGAAAAAACCCTGACAACTCTTAATATGTATGTTGTGTGTTTTCACGGAAAGTTGGTTCAGGTAAATGGCGGCAACCTTCAAATGCAAGGATTCTGATGTCATTATTGATGTCATCCCTCGCACGTTATTGTTAAGTAGGATGCTGAGCTGCTTTACATCAGAGCAGTACTGATGTCGCAGACATTTTCTTCAGTAATCCTTGTTCTTGCAGGAGGGTGTGTGCTACGTGATCCATTGTTATGCATCCCTGCAAGCTGTAATGTGACATCTCTGTGTGTGGTTGTAGGAATGCAATGTACCTGGGGTATCCAGATTGTGTCAGGTCAGAGCAACACCTGCTAGACATTGAGAGACACTGTACAGGCCACATTGAGAAGAAAAAAAATGGCCACACTGTGTTCCCTATTACTGTAGTTGAACTCAGTGTATGAAAAGGGTAGATATGAATCTATATTGCAGGGATAGACTGGGGCCTTATGGAATAGGCTTTCATGGTAGGCTTGCATACAAATATGCCAATGGGTAGGCCCATCCAAAAACACTCCCTGTATATAACATTGCTGAAGGAGCATCTTCAAAGCTTTAACTTTGATAGGGCCATTAGCAGGCCAGTCAGACTCTGAGTTACAGCCATGGTGCAATTAGTGTAGCAAAGAATGGCCAGGGGGGATGTGCCCCTCTGCCAACTTGCCCAATCCTTTCCTGCCAGGGACGTAACTACCAGGGGAGCTGACCTCGCAACTGTAGGAATCCTTGGAAGCTAGAAGGGGCCCCATTTTCTTTTTTTCCCCCTGTGACAGATACAGCCTCCTCCCAGAAAACCACTGTAGATGAAGGGAGAGGGGACCCATCATAGTTTTGCTGGGATGCCCCAATGATTCCTGGTTACACCACTGTTTCCAACTCAATGTCCTGCTCAGTGTTGACATATAACCAGGTACTGACACGGTGCTCGCTCCCATAAAAGAAATCTGCATTTGCCCTAAATACACGTAAACACATCTTCAGTTCTGTCTCAAGAATCTCTGGTGTCAATTTTTCTTTTTTTTTTTTTCTGCCCTGAAGTAACGTGAATTTCAGAAGTGGTGTCTTCATGTTTCCAGAACTTCATGCTGGTCTGTAGATAACCAAGGGTGAAATTATGGTTCCTCAGGGCATGTTTGATACTTTCAATAAACATGAGATCAAGGCAGAGAAATAAAATAACCCCAGCACTGCCTCTATCTAGTTTATTTAGTTACTGTAGATGTGCTCCCATGAAGGTGGTCGATCAATTAGACATGACAATGTAAGCTGGTGCCATTATTGCAGCAACCAATCAAATCTAATCTAACCACAGCGACTAAAGCTGGGTACACACAGTACCGATAAAGGCCCAAAACTGACGGATCCAACGGTATCAGGGCTTTATCGGTACTGTGTGTACCTTGCTTTCTGAATGAGCGAACGGCCGCAGAATGCTCGTTTGGAAAAGAGGAAAATTTCCCTCACCCACAGTAGATTCCCTATAGGAGAGTTGGCCGTGGCCGAGGGAAACACAGAGTCCCGAGTGTTCTCCCTATGCTGTGTATATGCTGTGTATATGATGTGTATATGATGTGTATATGATGTGTATATACTGTGTATATGATATGTATATGATGTGTATATGATGGTATATTTACTGTGTTATATGATGTGTATAGTGTGATATGCCGTGTGTGTATATGATGTGTAATTGATGTGATTGCTGTGTATATGTGTGTAATGATGTGTATATGCTGTGTATATGATGTGTATATGATGTGTATATGATGTGTATATGATGTGTATCTGTGTATATGATGTGTATATGCTGTGTATATGATGTGTATATGATGTGTATATACTGTGTATATGATGTGTATATGCTGTGTATATGCTGTGTATATACTGTGTATATGCTTTGTATATACTGTGTATATGATGGGTATATGCTGTGTATATGCTGTGTATGTGCTGTGTATATGATGTGTATGTGCTGTGTATATGATGTGTATATGATGTGTATATGCTGTGCATATGATGTGTATATGCTGTGTACATGCTGTGTACATACTATGCATAGGATGAGCGCTTGGGACTGTGTGTAGCCCGATCTTTGAAGAATGACAGATAGGATCTTGCAGATCCTGTCTATCATCTTTCAAAAATCTTTGAGGTGTGTACCCAGCTCTACAAGCTAACATCTGATTGGCTGCTGCAAATTATCCTCTTATAGCATCAGCCCTATTAATATTTTCATGCATTGAGACAAGCAGATTCTATTTTTCAAGTGTATTAATTGGAATGTCCATCCCTCAAATGAAAAATGGGATATAGGTATATAATCCCCCAAACTGCAAAGCTGAGATGTAAGATTAACCTTAAAGGAGAATAAAAGTCTAATAATTAATAAAGCTCAGGCAATTTATCTGCTATATATTTTCAGTTTTGAATGCTAACAAATATCTTAAAAGGGAATGTACACCCCCAAAAATGTGTATATAGCTTTATCACCCCCAAACCTAGACCACGCATGGGTTGCAGTTCCATGCGAGACTTATAAATATACTTACCAGCCCTCAATCCCTCGGTTGTCTTCTGCAGCTCGGTGCCTTTTCCTTGCATGGCAGCAGCAGAAGGGCTAACACACAATGTGAACATTCCCTTTAAAACCATTGACATTATTAATGCTTCCTTTCTAATTGACTCCCCTGATCCTTTGCTGGTGGTGATGTAAATCCTATTCAAGTATATCGGTAATGAGCCAAAAACGGATTTGGTTCACAGGGAGGGGCATTCCCTTTCATTCTCCTTTAAACGCTTTACCCAATCACATACCTACAGGCCCCCCACAAAATGAGATTTCAGCCCAATCAATCTTGTGGTCTATTGGAGACTGCAGGTTTGATCGTGATTAACCCCAATGACCGATCACTCGGACTGACTGATAAGTTACCCCCTTCCTTATTATAACAGTCACAATGGTTCTTAGGAATGAAATATTGACCATCTCTAAGGATCAAGTGAAAGTGGTGTAACAGCAAAATAAAGTCAAATAAATCCCTCTCTCTGAGGGTTCCTGGGGGTAATGAAAATCCTTCAAATCATGGAAATATAAACTAAATTCTATTTCCTACACATTTACTTTATTCCCCGACTCATATTTATGTCAATCCCATATCTAGCGAATTTCTTAAATTAGGGGTTAGTTAAAATGGAACGTGGCCTTCATGGTAGCAGGGTGAAAGGTGGAACCGAGACATCCTTATAGTTCCCGGGAGAAGGTACAGAAAGATAATACGAGGATGTCTGCTCATTTAGATAAACAATGTTCTGTAATGTCTGGAAAACTATTTAATCAGATGTGTAACATTAGACAGTCTATGTGGAAACGCCAGCGATCCATCAAACTAGGACATGGGGAAAGGAGGCATCATAGGGGTAACAGTAGTAACAGTAGGACAGTAGGTATTCTAAAATAACTAAATGCAATGAGTACAATAGTTCAGTCTCAAGCAAGGAAGACTTGAAATACTTTTTGGACTACAGTATATTTATATTCTGTTAAACTATAGCAGGCATGGGCAGTAAGCAGGACAGAAGACAGGCATGGGCAGTAAGCTGGCCTGCTTACGCAATGCTGTTTCTGGGCTGCTTCACTGCGCATGGCCTGTCTCATGACCTGCTTACTGCCCATGCTTTTTGTCCCCCTTTTTTTTTTTCTTCCTGGCCTGCCTCACTGCCAGGTGCCTGTCTTTGGCCTGCTTACTGGCGCATGCTTGTCTTCTGGACCTGCTTACTGCCATGCTGTCTGATGGCCTCTCCCGCCCATGGCCTGTCTCACTGTCCTGCTCACTTGCCAATGCTGTACTTCTGGCCTGCTTACTGCCCATGCGCTGTCTTCTGGCCCGCTTACGGCCCATGCCTGTCTCATGGCCTGCTTACGCCCTGCTTGTTACCTGGCCTGCTTACTCTCCCTGCTGTCTTACTGCCTGCTTACTGCGCATGCCTGTCCTTCTGACCTGCTTACTTGCCATGCTGCTCTGCCTTGCTCACTGCCCACTGCCGTCTCATGGCCTGCTCACTGCCAATGCCTGTTTCTGGCAGTTGCTTACTGCCACATGCCTGTCTTCTGGCCTTGCTTACTGCCATGCTCCTCTCCATGGCCTGCCCTTATGCCCCATGGCTGTCTCCTTGGCCTGTTACTGCCCAGCCTGTCTTCTGACTGCTTACTGCGCATGCCTGTCTCTGGCCCCCCTGCTTAACTGCCAATGCCGTCTTCTGGCCTGCTTACTGCGCATGCCTGTCTCAATACCTGCTTACTGGCCCATGCCTGTCTTCTGGCCTCTTATGCCCACTGCCTGTCTTCTGCACCTGCTATGCACCATGCCTGTCTTCTGACCTGACTTACTGCCCAGGCCTGTCTCCATGAGCCTTGCTCACTGCCAATGCCTGTCTCAGGCCTGCCACGCAATTGCCGTCTTTGCCTGCTTACTGCCCATGCCTTGTCTTCATGGCCGTGCTCACTGCCAATGCCTTTCTCATGGCCGGCTTACTGCCTTCCATGCTTGTCTCCTGGCCCTGGCTTACTGCCATAGCCTGTCTTCTGCCTGCTTATCGCCCATGCCTGTTCTCTGACCTGCTTACATGCCATGCCTGTCTCATGGCTTGCCTCACTGCCAAATGCCGTCTCCTTGCTGCTCACTGCCAATAGCCTGTTTCTTGGCTGATTACTGGCCATCATGTGCTGTCTCTGGCCTGCTTAACTGCCATATCCTGACCTGTTTCTGGCTGCTTTACTGCGCATGCCTGTCTTCTGACCTGCTTCTGACCATGCCTGTTCATCTGCTCACTGCCATGCCTGTCTCTGGCTGCTCAGCTGCCAATGCCTGTCTTTGCATGCCTACGCCCATGCCTGTCTCATGACCTGCTTACTGCCCATGCTGTCCTCCTTGCCTGCTTACTGCCAATGCCTGTCTTCGGGCCTGCTTCTGCTGCCAGCCTGTTTCTGACCTGCTTCCTGCCCATGCTTCTTCTGACCTGCTTACTGCCCAGCCTGTCTCATGGCCTGCTCAGCTGCCAATGCGGACTGCTTCTGGCCTGCTTACTGTCCATGCCTGTCTCTGACCTGCTTAAGCCCATGCCTTGTCTTCTGTCCTGCTTACTGCCCTGCCTGTCTTCTGACCTGCTTATGCCCATGCTCTTCTGTCCTTGCTTACTGCCCATGCTGTCTTCTGTCCTGCTTACTTGCCCATGCCGTCTCATGGCCTGCTCACTGCAAATGCATGTCTCATGGCCTGCTCACTGCCAATGCTGGCTTCTGGTCCCTTACTTGCCCATCGCCTGTCTTCTGGCCTGCTGTTACTGCCCATGCCTGTCTTCTGTCGCTTTACTGCCCTGCCGTCTTTCGACCTCTTACTGTCCATGCCTGTCTCTGGCCTGCTTACTGTCCATGCCTGTCTTCTGTCCTGCTTACTGCCCATGCCTGTCTTCTGACCTGCTTACTGCCCATGTCTGTCTTCTGACCTGCTTACGTCCATCCTGTCTTGTTTCTGACCTGCTTACTGCCCATGCCTGTCTTCTGACTGCTACGCCCATGACTGTCTTGTCTGCTTACTCTGCCCCATGCCTGTTTCGACTCCTGCTTAACTGCCCATGCTGTCTCTGGTCCTGCTTACTGCCCATTGCTGGTCTTCTGGTCCTGCTTAATGCCCATGCCTGTCTCATGGCACTGCTTACTGCCATGCCTGTCTTCTGTCCTGCTTCTGTCCATGCCTGCCTTCTGTCCTGCTTCTCCCCATGGGGAAGGAGGCCAGGAGACAAGCATGGGCAGTAAGCAGGCCATGAGACAGGCATGGGCAGTAAGCAGGCCAGAAGACAGGCATGGGCAGTAAGCAGGCCAGAAGACAGGCATTGGCAGTGAGCAGGCCATGAGACAGGCATTGGCAGTGAGCAGGCCATGAGACAGGCATGGGCAGTAAGCAGGTCAGAAGACAGGCATGGGCAGTAAGCAGGTCAGAAGACAGGCATGGGCGCAGTAAGCAGGCCAGAAGACAGGCATGGGCAGTAAGCAGGCCAGAAGACAGGCATGGGCAGTAAGCAGGCCAGAAGATACTGGACTGGACTCTGTCAGCAACATTTTGTTTATCCCTCTCCCTTCCCTCTCCCTCCCGTTCTGCTATCCCTCCCCTTAAGCATTAAACCCATTTGCTACCCTTCCCTATGTCCCACAGCCCCAACGCTACTTTTTATTTTTAAAAAGCTCCCCCAATGTTTTACTGACCTCTTCCACTTTCTTACGCGCGAAGTGAGCTGCGGCAGCAGCGTCCTGAATTGGCTGCCGCTCAGACCAATCACAGACGCGGCTGCCGTCCCGCCCCTATGCTTGCAATTTCCTCACAAGAAGAGGGCCGGGAGCGCGGCGCAGGAAGAAGGGAAGGTAAGTAGAGTTTGGGGGGGGGCTTTCTAAAAAAAAAATTTATGCGGTTGGGGCTGGGAGCCAGGGGGGATCACATATTAAATTTTTTATTTTAGGGTGGACATAGCCTTTAAACACCGATTATAGTGATGATTAAGCTAAGCACTGGATTAAACTGTATTACTAGCTGACACTGATTTAACTGATGATATAGCTAAACACTGATTTAACTGATGACATAACTAAACAACGATTATAAGTGATGAGATAGCTAAGCACTGATATAACTGATATAATAGCTAAGCACTGATTTATAAATGATGACATAGCAAAACACTTATTATAGAAATGATATGCTAAGCAATGATTATAACTAATCACATAGTTAAACACTGATTTTAAATGATGACATAGCTAAACACTGATTTTAACTGAGAGATAGCTAAACATGATTTATAAGTGATGAGATAAGTAAGCACCGCCGATTATAAATGATATCATAAGCTAAACGCTGATTTTAACGCTGAATAGCTAAACACTGATTTAACTGATGACAGTTAAACCCGTGATTATAACTGTATGACAGAGTAAACACTCATTTTAACCTGATGAATGAAAATAAGCTAACACTGATTATAAGTGATGATATAGCTAAGCTCTGATTAATAACTAATCACATAGTAACACTGATTTTAACTGATGACATATCGAAACACTGATTTTAACTGATGACACATAGTAAACACGATTATACGTGATGAGATAGCTAAGCACTGATATAACTGATATCATAGCCCTAAGCATGATTATACTGATGACATAGCAAAACAACTGAGTATAAGTCATAATATACTAAGCAATTGATTATAATAATAACATAGCTAAACAATTTTAACTGATGGCTCGCTTAACAATGATTAACTGATGACTAGTTAAACACGATTATAAGTGAGGATATAGTTAAGCACTGATTATAACTAATCACATAGCTAATCAGATTAATAATACATAGCAAACACTGATTTAACTGAAGACATAGGCTAAACACTGATGAAAGTTATCACATAGCTAAGCACTGATTTTATAACTGATATCATAGCTAAGCACTGAATTTATAACTGATGCATAGCGCAAACACTGATTATACAGTGATGACATAGCTCATCACTGATTATTACTGAGACATAGCTAAACACTGATTTAAACTGATGAAATAGCTAAACACTGATATAACTGATGACATAGCTAAACACTATTATAACTGACGACACAGCTAAGCATGGGGTTAAAGGAGGAATACGCTACTAGGGATTCAACTAATAGCAATTTAATTAGATATATTTACAGGAAGTATCGGTCTCTTGTGAATAAGCATTTAGACGTAACCGAGAAGTCCACATGAATATAAAACACATGATTTAACCATTAAGTGGCCGGTTATCTAATTATGTTTCGTAGGATTTTTGTTAGTTTTGCTTTGCTGTTTGCGTTATCTTTGTTGAATACCAGCGCCCAATATGGTGATGGTTTTTATTCTACTTGGGTTAGCAGTGGTTGCTCTGGTGTTCATATCATTTGGGCTTCATTTTTTTTGTAAAGAAAAGGGTGTAGTTTTGCTGGTTTCTTGTTACTCTCTACAGGATGCATTAGATCCCAATGTAGGGACAGATGTACTGTCATCTTGGCTCTATAAAGCCAGGGTTGAGTAGGAAGCTTCACTTACTGCTTTGCTTTTGTTGAGTCCATTGGTTTATGGCGCTTAAATTACAATGAAATTAGTCAGTGAAGTGAGTATTAATATAAGAGGGTAAAATCAAAAGGTGTGCAGTTCCCCAATGAGATGCCTTAGGGAGATACATTAAGTTGCTGTCACAAGTCCCAGTTTTTCACCGATCAAAAAACAAAATAAAATGCGGTAATTACATATGAGGGATCAGGTATTGTACATTTATTAAACACAGCAGTACTAAGCTATAAGCTGTTGTAATATAGTATAAATTACTATAACCTTGTGTCCTGTGACTAATATTACACAGTACAAAGCTAGACATATATAATAGGGTATAAATTAATATAACCGTGTGTCCTGTGACGCATATATCATATAAGCTATTACCTTATATAATATAGATAAATTATATTCCTCGGTGTCCTGGGACTCATATTACACAGTACAAAGCTATACATTATATAATATTGTATAAATTAATATACCTTGTGTCCTGGGACTCATATCCTCATACTAAGCTATACCTATATATATAGTATAAATTAATATTACCTCGTGTACCTGGGACTCATATACACAGTACTAAGCTATACCGTATTAATATTATATAAATTAATATAACCTTGTGTCCTGGGACTCATTACACAGCAGTATAAGCGATACCTTATATAAAAATAGTTATATAAATGATATAACTGGTCCTGTGACTCATATTACACAGTAATCAGCTATACCTTATATAAATATTATATAAATTAATTTACCCGTGTCCTGTGATAGCTTACACAGTTATAAGTTATTACCTATAATATATATAAATGTAATTAAACCTGTGTCCTGTGACATGTACACAGTATACTAAGCTATACCTGTAATATAGATTATATAAATGAATATAAACTGTGTCTCTTGACTTAGTATACAACAGTTACAAGTATTACTATATGTCATACAGTATAAATTAAACAACCTTGTGTTTTCTGTGACTAGTATTACACAGTACTAAGCTATACCATATGTAATACAGTATACATTAATACAACTTTGTCGTGACTCATTAACACAGTACTAAAAGCTATCATATGTTATAAGTATTAATAGTAGACGACTTGTGTCGGTACTATATACACAGTATAACGCTATACCATATATAATATGTATATAAATAGTAGGATTAACTTGTTCCTGTGACTTTAAAATTACTAAGCTAACTATATATGTATAAGATGAATTAAAACATTTTCGTGACTTCATAAACACTATACTAAGCTATACATTATATCAATACTTAGGTATAATTAATATAACTTGTGTTCCTGTGACTAAACACATTACTAAGCTATACATATGTCATACAGTATAAATTAATACAACATTTTCCTGTGGATTCATATACACAGTATAAGCAAATAGGAGATAATTGTATGGTGTCGGTCTGCTTGGGCAAGTGACTGTGATCCGCAGGTCAGACCACATTGTCAGCATTTGCATGCAGGGATGGCACGGTGTATGAGCCTTTGGTCTAAGACCTGCGCAGTATGAAATAAAATGCGAATCAGAAATTTCACAGTCGTACATTACGATCATTAACTGTACAATATGCATCACAAAAATCTGAGATTGTAAGCGTTAATTGTAAAAATTGCGATTGTAATGGACACCCACTAATCGGACAATTGCGATAACACAATCGTTAAAGGGTCTGAGTTCACAAATAGCAATATACGGCTTTATTTAAATCGGCCGATGGTAACCCGATAGTTTAACCTTTTGATTCAACTTTATTTGTTTTAAGTCTCTTTAGATTCCCTAATCCCCTTTACATAGAATAAGCAACAGATTTTTTTACCTCTTCAACAGGTAAGGTAAACATATGGCAGCTTCTATTTACACTGGAGCTCTGGATACACAAAGATATATTGGTTATGTAGTGACAGCCATAGCCCACTCCACATTTTATGATCAAGGAGATTAAAGGAAGCTGCATCGAATCTCGGTTATTTATCAGACTCTTTCACACTAGTACCGACCAATGTTTCAATGAATCATTACAATTACTATCAGAGAAATATTTCTCTTTTTGAATTTAATTCTTTCAGATCTTAGACCTAAGTAAGTGATCTTTACCCTGTATTTAGTGTTCGTGTTTGTTTGCTTTAAAAGAGCAGGTTAGGGAGGACATCCCCTCATTGATCTTAGCTTCCCCTTTAATAAAAAACTCGCACTAAGTGTGGACGATTAATTACAACACATTTGACCGCTCTTTCTGACGTTCCGAAATTTGAGGATTTTTTTGTAGTTTGTCTTGTCTGCAAGTGGAGTCAGGCGCAGGATTATAAAGAAACTGGGATTTCCCGGGCTCTTTACGTCTAGGAACTTAATCGGTGTATTTTTGTGTTTGGTGCAGGTAATTAAAGGATTTATAAATAAAGGAGGATAGTGGTGTGCTCATCCCCCCCAGGGAATGAGGGGAAAACCACCCAAGGACAGGAAACCATAAAACACAAACCTCTAGTTGGAAAGATGATATTTAGATAATCCCTTGCATGGAAAAAAAAAAACAACTCATACTTCAATAAAGACCATGAAACCCTTAAATGATCTATCCCCCACATCTATAATTCTAAGTAGGTAACAGGGTCCATATGTCCCCATTTTGCTGTTATAATAGCAGTATGCTAACTAATTTTCCTGGCCAACGACCACCGCGCTTGTAACATAATTCTAAAAATGATTTGTATTGATTGTAGAGAGGCAGAGGAAGGCTGGCGTGATGGTATAAAAGTTAACTACACAGTGGCGTACTATAGGCCTGCACGGCGGGGGACCCCGCGTACTAAAGGGGCCTGTAATCTAACCGCATCAGCTGTGTTTTTAAACGAGCATACGCAACAAAGGAGGCAAGTCAGTGGCACCGTCCATTAATAGCATGCACCATTACTGATACCTGCCATCAGCAGTTGTCGGACTGGAGTGTTGGGGCCCACCAGGAAATTGAGACCAGGGGCCACCAGGGTGGAGTTTAGGGGGCCCAGTTGTAACATTCATACTCTCTATATTCACTTACTTCTACTGATATGGTTTATTATAAAACACATTCTTGTTTGGATCTTTGGGCTCTGTATTAAATTTTTGGCAGTTTTCTCTGTTTTCTTTGGTGAATGGGCTGTGAGCCCACCACGGGGATCCCCTGTAACCCTGTGGACCCAGTCCGAACACTGCCGATCCCGAATTTACAGAGAGGAAAAGCGGAGGAGAGCCCCTGCAAGTTTACGCGACTGAAGGATAAACAAAAAAATATGAATTACTGTAAAGGTGGGGTGGGAGGCATGAACTTGTTCCTACATCAGACACTGTTATAGGTTTAGGTTCATTCGGGGGGCTAGTGGCCTTTAACTTTGCCAGTCTATCGGAGCGCTGTGCATGGACTATTCAATGTGTGATGTTCACATTGTGAGTTGCTAGTGTGCGAGGTTACCAAGGAATATATGTCGTATAAAAACCACCCACAAACACACACTATCCAGTAGCACATTGATGACAATGCAAAACTAAGCAAACAGAAACCTTGGATGGTATTTCTTTATTGTCAGATACCAAGAGATGTTGAGATCATTTTCACCATGGCCTGGATATCACTATATACAGCTATTATTTGATCTGGCCCTATAGTTACAATCTGACAGATTGTATGCCATATAAAGGCATGGCCAAACTGATTGAGCCAGCCCCTTTCTTGCCGATATGGACAGAGGGATAAAATGAAAGGTAATGAATGGAGTTTCATACTTTGTATTAAGTGTCAAAATTTTGGGAGAGTTTTAGGTGTGTGTAGAGTTTAAGGTTTCTAATAAGTAATGTGTTCTTGGCTAATTTTAGGGATTAAAGGGTATGCCATCAAAAAAGTTGGTTTCTATCTGATTTATTGAAGAACAGGAGGTAAATGATTCGCTCTTACCCCCCGTACGTCAGTAAATCGTTACAGGAGAGGAGGAGACACTTACCCGTGCAGGCTCCAGCGCGAATTCCCGTGTCGTTGGGTAAGTGTCTCCTCCTCCCTGTAGATTACTGAAGAATGGGAGGAGAGATAGTGCATTTACCTCCTGTTCTTCAGTAAATCAGATTGAAACCAAACTTACTTTTTGATGGGCATACCTTTAAAGGAGAATATATCATGCCGGAACAAACTCTATTCTGACTCTCCCACAGTCATGTCATGACTTTTCTATCATCTCGTGAATTGGGAGAACATATGCTAATGAAAGGAGGGAGAGGAGCTATTCAAACAGTCAACTTACTGCAGTATAATTTTTACTTATGGGACTGGGGTAGCAAAACCTATTCAGAGATCCACGACTTAGAGTTTGGTGGGTTTTACCAAAATGTTTTTGTAGGTGTTAGGGTTTTTGTGGTTTTTGGTCTGACTGTGTTTTTACAGGACACCGGTAATCGAATTGTGGCTCCTGTTTATGGTTTATGTATAGATGGAGTCATCCCACATGTAGTCGAACATTCGGAGACCCCTCGCTGTCCACTGCTTACATGGAAATATTTCAATTTAAATGAAATTACCGGGTTCATGTTTAAGGTTCAAGCTTCAATGGTCTTTTTTTCCCGTTCTGAACATAAGAGGCTGCTAATCGAAGGGCAAAATAAAGGCGCATTCACAAATAACTGAGGAGCAAGTGGAGAAATGTTTCCCCCAATCTGCTGAACAATTAAAAAGAGAGAAAGGAAGCCAGGATGAGACCGGACATATTGGAATCCATGATTGACATTTCAGATAGAGCGATGTTGGGAAATAAAAGAGGAAGCTTCTCCAGGAGACTAGGCAGGAGCTTGAAATCTTAATGAACAGATAAGAGGGAAGAAATGTAGATTACAAGTTCATTTACATTTTTGTCTATCATTAGAAACAACGTGATGAAAGTGTAATTGATACGGAAATTATGGAGAAACATGGCCAGATTAAAGGGAAAGACTTTGAGGACAGTTGAGTTTCTGTTACAGACTTTCTTATATAATCTTTTACATTAGATTTGGTAGCAGAATGCCCAATGGGATGCGTGGTACCAAATATCCCCAAGGAAACCTGGAGCACAAAATGCAGCAGGTGCACAAACAGCTCCGAGCAGGTACCAAATTGTAAACTAGAATCGGAATCAGGGACTTCGATTCTGGTTAGCCCCATCCCCTATTGGGGTAGGGGGAGAGTGAGAGCCGCCCAACCACAGGCGCCCCTAGACGAACTACCTACTGGCCAAATGTAAAGTTCCGGGACTGAATTTAGGTATTTAAATGGGAGAGGGTGGAGGTTTGTTTGCCCGTTATATTCCCAAATAGAGACCAACCAAAACTGCATATTGTTATGACAGTCTTTCCGTTAGATCGTATGAAATTTCTTTTTAAGGGTTGTCCACCCTAAAAGTAGTTTTAATATGATGTTCCCCATGTCTCCCAGCCCCAACGCATATATTTTATTTCCAAAAGCCCCAAACTCTACTTACTCCCCTCGGTCCTCGCCGCACTGCCGGCCCTCTGTTGCGAGAATGCAAGCAGAGGGGCGGGACCGGCAGTCGCGTCTGTGATTGGCTGAGCGCAGCCAATCACGACGCAGCTGCCGGTCAGGTCAGTGCAGCCGAGGAAAGAAAGAGAGAGGTAAGTAAGAGTTTGGGGAGTTTGGAAAATAAAAAATTGCGGTTGGGGAGTGGGACATGGGGGGGACAATCATATTAAGGTGGTTTAAAGCTAGGGGAGGGATAGTAGAACGGGAGGGAGAGGGGAGGGGGAGGGAGGGGAGAAGGGCTGCAGTACGCATGGCAAAATCTACCGAGGCAAGGTAGAGCAGAGCCTGCTAGCCTCGGTGGACAGTTTTGGACTTTGGGGGGGGGACTACAGAGAACCCTATGAGCTGGGAGTGGAGTAAGGATTACATAATACATGGTGGGGCATTACTGGGGGGGATTATAGTTGGGGGTGGCTGCCTTTAATCCATGAAATTCTTTTGTACCAATTTTTTCCGATGCAACTGCGATATTGATTTTCATGCGCGGACTTCCGACAGAATTATTTTTAAACTGCGGTTCCGCTTCAAAACATTAAAACCAGGACTGCTCTCTATTACTATGACAACAGGCTTAATAATAAAAGTGTGCCAATGTGGCCTCACCAATCAGACATAACTTTTTACGGGTTCTAAGAGAAATTGATAACTCCTAAATTCCTGCCTAAGCTAACAATAGGAAGACACGCTTCTTAAACTAAAAACTTCTGGTATAGCCTGGGCCGGAGTGGGAGTGGAGAAGAGTACACCATGAGGGACGTTAAAGGGACCATCTGAAAGGAAACTTTGCCTCACCTTAATCATAAATGATACATAAGTAGCATTACACTGGTTTGTGCGGTGTGGCTGGCTGCCTTATATCCGCACACATTTTGTTTAGGAGCAGTAATCCCCCCTCCTCTTTTAACCACTCACTTCATCGACCTACTTTTCCCCACAAACACGCGATGACTGTCAGCCTGCACACAGCATTACAGCATTCCAACTGCAAATCTCTGTCACCATTCCAGCTACATAAAACATTACTCACAGAAGACAATAGTTTTGAGAGCATGAACTGATTGACAAGCTTGAAAATAAGAAAGTTTAGATGGATATCTAAGAAATGGGGCAGATCAACAAAATAATGATACAGTGGTGGTTGGAGAAGAAGAAGAATTATAGTTTACCATTTAAAAATAGTTTTAAAAATAACCTATTTTCGGTATAGATGCCTTTAAGAGTGGTAAGTGTGGCATAGCTGCTCAACCCACGGGGTGCGGATTATAGCAGTTAGTTCCTCACCCTGGGTACTTTTAAATGTATGGACATATTGTTGTCTAGACATTATAAACCTGTAGCCATGAAGTATATAAAGGGGCAAGTATTTTATGAGAATAAGCCTAATTCTACTCCCATCTTATTATTAGTGATGTGTCTTTATGTGTGTGCACGCCCATTTCTGAGTTTGAGGCTTGGTGTGCGCTTGAAGCATTTATGATTTAAAAGTGCATAAAGTCTTGTTTTTTAGGCTACATATGTGACTTTTGAAAAAAAAACATTAAAGGAGTATCCTCCTGCTCACCGCCAGTGTTGACTAATAAACTGTACAAATAGTGGCCCAGGGAATTGAAGAAAAGGAAAAGCGGGCCATTGCCGCACGGGGCTGTCTAGGTAAAACTGAGACAGTGGGGATAGGGATGAGAAACAGAGTTCATATTTTATCCTCGTCCCCTGGGTGTTAAAAACACAACCACACACAGCAAAGATGCTACTGGCAATCTCTTGGCTAACTGTGCACACCCAGCAGAACACTGCAGGACACTGTAGGACGACCTTGTAGGAACAGCATCGGGGAAAAACATTTCGTTTGTGCCTTCAAGTCTTACACTGAAATTTGTGTTATAAGTCACTTCAAAGGTTCACCCAGGGGGCAAAACCTCTTCAATATAACCTGTCAAATCAGTAAAAAAGATCCAGTATCACTTTCATTCTCCATGGCGAAAGTTGTCTGTCTGAGTGACTTACTGTAACTCTCAAAGTCACAAACTGGACAGCTTGGTACATGAATCCCCCTGTGGATAGACAGCGTTTAAACAAAAAACGATAATAGGTATCCAAGAGCGTTACAGCGTCAACATGATGTTATCCGTGATGCGTTGTAGGCAACAAAATCCAACGCAAGCTATTTCCTGCTTCCGTTACAGTAGTTACGCTGCCTTCACTAGTTTGGCGTGCTGTGTATAATTACTTCACACGAATTCGATTTGTGCTCTTAAACTGCAAATCTGTGAAAGGGAATAACCAGATTTGTTGTGTACATCATTTAAGATTCAAGATGGTTTAGTCACAGTACTGAGCATTTTACCTATTTTTTAGTACGTGCAAATTCCATTAAACAGGTTGACAAAAACTCATGGCACAGAATAGATGAAATCAAACGAATTTAAAAAGGTACAAGGTATTAAACTATTTTAAAAAGTTCAAAACATCAATGCCAGATGGAAGCAGATTAAAAAAAAGAAGCTGTGTAAGGATCCCTTCAAAAAAATATCATCCAATAGAATTTAATTCAGATCCATATTATAGTGAGCATGGTTGAGAATACAGCAAGGATTTCTTTTCTAGCCAAGTACAGTTACCATAAAGATACTTCCATCATACTTAGTAAAAAATATGGGAGATACATTCTTTACACAATTTCATTTTTCAGACGACCCCAAAACGGGATGACAATGTATTGTTTGGAAGCCATGGATGGATGAAATATGGTGGCCTACGAATTGGTTGCTGGGTATCACTATGTTGGAAAAATCATGGGCGATGTGCAGTTTCCTTATGTACCACACGTCAATACTGCAAACTCCCGGCCAGGATGCTTGCCTCAAGCGAAAGTGGGTCTCCCGGCCAACTGCTGTTAGTTGGTTGTGGGAAAAATGGCATTACCCAACCTAAGCAAGACCACCATTGCCAGAAAAAAAAGCTTCTTACATGGCCCGATATAGACTGATGGAAGATAACACATTTCTGCAATGCTTGTACCCATAACACCCATGAAATAGTAAATGGTGGGTGCACAATTTAAACAAGAAACCTTAAATCCTTGGTTGCAATTTCTTAGAAAAGTAAATACCAATCAGTGGTAATGCTGATTTTGCTGTGTATCCTGTACTGGCCATACACTTACTAGAATTAGATTATCTATAGGTGCCCTTAGTCGTTGTACCTCACAGTAGCTCGTCCTATATTAGCTCAATGTTAGATGAATTCAAATTCTGTTGGGATGAACGGAAATGCGAATGTATCATCCACCAGTGTTGGGCCAGGTTTGTTTAACCTCTTGCGGTTCCTGCAGTGTCCTGGTGGTGGCGACGTCAGAAGTAAACCATCTGGCCAACACTGGTGGATAATGACGTTCGATTGACCTTCATGTCAGAACTAAATCTGTCTGATGTTGAGCCAGATATGACCAACAAACTTGCATTGT
This sequence comes from Hymenochirus boettgeri, assembly GCA_019447015.1. Classification (NCBI taxonomy): domain Eukaryota; kingdom Metazoa; phylum Chordata; class Amphibia; order Anura; family Pipidae; genus Hymenochirus; species Hymenochirus boettgeri. The sequence continues at coordinate 163,547 of JAACNH010000493.1, read as the reverse complement.
ACCTCCTGATGTTCCTTCAATAGTGACTGGGGCAAGACGTTCAACTGCAAATTGGGGAGGTTGTCCGAACGTATAGGAACATTGAGGCACTCAGGAAGTGGAACTGGCAGAAGAGTCTGGCAAGTCTCAGCCTCTTTATTGTGTTTTTCCCTTCAGAATCCCTTGTAGTATCAAACTATCAGATCTGATCAGTTCTGCAATTACTGGCCCAATGCATGGGTACGTGGGCCTTTCCGAGAAATACCCATATTTTAAAACCCCATATACAAAATGAACACTCACTACAGTACAGCAATGCAAGCCAGCCATTTAATTCAACAGCACCAACAAACATCTGCTTAAAGGGCATGCCACTCTCTTTTTAGAAAATGTTCTGTGTGTAGGGCTCCCTCTCACACACCAACCGCTATATTAGCTTGTATAAAAAACTAACCCGTAATTCCTGCCATGTGTTAGACATGACCCTCTGCTGCATGAAGCAGGCCGTGCCGTGATTGGCTGAGAGAAGCCAGAACCTTTAGAGGATACCTGCAGGTGGAAACGTTTTCCTCCAGCCAGGCTCCTACTCTTCACTTCTAGGACTTGGGCAAACGTTTTGCAGGGAACCTTGGAGCAGAGAGGTAAGGAAAGGATTTTTACTGCGGTCGGGGCCAGTTAGAGGGGGAGAATTTGGCTTTGGGGATGGACATGCCTTTAAACCACAGACAGGAGGGTACAAAAGAAAGACAGACAAACAATGTGGACAGGAGAATAAAAATAGTCCAGGAAAAATAATAGGTTGGATGTTCCCTTTCATACCAGATACAAAAAGCTTTTCTTTGTAAGTGGGAACACACCCTTTCCTGGGCGCTTTATTGCACCAATTTAATAATAAAAAGAGACACAAGTTAACTAACAAATACTACTAACCAGCTATTGTGCAATTACCTGCAGAGAATGGAGGCACTGAGATGGGCCAATAAACAGACAGAAATGCATGAAGTGCAGGAATGTTTTGGATGAAAAATGATGGAGAGTAAAAGGGAAAAACGAAATATTATTTACAATTGTAGCCCTGGGAACAGAGACAGAGAATAGAAGTGAACTGACACTGACGTCCAGGTGACGACTAACAAGAACTATTATCTGCACACGTCTCCTCTCAATCCTCTAGAGGAAATAGAATTTCAAGTTGGAAGGTTGTCAGTAGCTGAAACAAATAACGCCGGATACTTAAAAGGGGACTTCAAATTTATATATTTTTTCCCAATTTTATGTTATAGAACGTTTGACTATAACAATGTAGTAAAGATCGTGAGTGTGACAATGAATTTAACTTTTATTTAATAATTAACTTTCAACTTTAATTTAAAGGGAGATACAAAAGTAGCTAACTGGGACAGCTTTTTAAAAACTCACACTGAGCATGCTTGTCTCATTGGTGTGAGGGTAGGTAAACTGTAAAATTTTACACGCTTCACAGTGAAATCTTCGTTATGTAAGACTTACCAAGTCGTACTATGACGTCGGATTCCTCTACTTCACCTCTTGAGTGGGAGTCCATTCGATTGGCGTTCCGGAACACTTTCCAATATCATGAAAGTCACAGCAAACGAAGGCGGACGGACGCCAACAGCGTACAGTAAAACTTAGAGTAGGCGACCAGAGATTTATCTTTCAAAAAGGGAACGTGGTGGATCTGGTGAATTAAACACTAAATTTCCCCGCAAAATGGATTACATAGAGGAATGGAGGTTTCCTTTTTCTTATGACCCTGTTTTACAGTAATGTTAGTCTATCTAGTGTTTTGCAGTTATTGTGTAGTAGGTAGAATAGTACAGTTTCGGTAGTAGATGTCTCTTATGCTTATATTTATTTGTGTGTACCGGATGTATGGTCTCGATTAATTCTCTATGAAGTAGATTAGGTTACAGTATTTAGCTACAATATCGAGGTTATCTTTTGTATCCACATAGATTTAATATTAACATTTTATTCATCTTTGTGCTTATTTGGAATTATATTGGAATTAGTTGCAATAGATATTTAGATGTTAGTTCTATATGTTTACTGTTGTCAGGGGCCCTGTAAAGTCGATGATTGAAGCAGGTCCCCGTTGGGGTTCTGCCTATCAATATTGTATATCTTTGCAGTTGTATATTATATTATACAATATACTTTATTAAATTTTTTTTGTACATGTGCTGTTGTTTGGTTTAACGATTTTCGGGGTGTTTCTTTATTTTAATTGTACATTGTATTTTTAATCTATTTACTTTTTCTGCAATGTTTTTACGGCATCTTTACAACTTGATAGGTAATCTTCCTTTTCCTCCCCCCCCCCCCCCCTATATTTATTCCCATGTTGGTCCAGATGGTTATTTATTTCCAGTATTGTTACATTATTTAACCCTTTGGTATAGATGTGATTATTAGTTTATTCTATCAGGGTGATGATGTGAGGTGTTCTGGTCTTTCTTTGGGTTTAATATGATTGTTATCAAGGGGTGGGAGTGTTCCTCTTGATGAAATGACGGGGGTGTTCGTCACGAACGCGTCAGGGTATTGTGTTTTTGTCTCCTCCTGTGAATGCTTATGCTCGTTCGGCAATAAAAGTTAGTTTTACTTGTAGCTGTTGGCAGTTCCGTCGCCTTCTTTTGCTGAAATCTTCGGTTTATGAATCACAAAAGGCAAACGAAGGCATCAATTTAATCATCGAATCCTGGGTGACGTATGATGGAAGGGAGTTCTCAGTGCAGAAAAAGCTTTGCCACCACAATCTGCCACTAAAAATCAGCGTTCATCAATTTAATATCAAGGTTGAAAACAAGAAGTTGTGTTTGGAATTTGAGTTTTGTCGATAAAATTTTGTACATTTTGCACAACATTTTACTTAGTTTTGGACAAACTAGAAAGTTTCACGAACCAGTAATTTCTGCAAAAACGATTCCGAGACAAAAAATAGAGCCCAAAATGTTTGTAGACCATTAGAACCCATCGTTCCAGGACCTGTGTGTCAACATGGCAATGTCCCAGGTGAACTGGTATTGTTTGGTTAAATGTGTTTTCCTACTGCCAGGAGAATAGAATCCCCCCGAAATCCCCCCTGCTTATACAAATGGGAACAACTACGTCCTGGTCTCATATTTTGTGCAAGTGGAAATGACATAGGGAAGCTTTATTTGTTTCCAGCCAGATTGCCTTTAAACACCAGACCCGGGTCAAGGTTTTTTTAGACTTAATAATGAAAAACTTCAAATTCCAAGGGGGAAACAGATTCTAACCTAAAATGGAGGCCTCTCAATTACTATTGGTTTCCGACACTCATAGAAAAAAAGAGGTGCAGGAGGACATTATTCAGTGGCCACGTGGAGGGACATCCTCCGAGGGAAGAAACAAAAATGAGTTAATACCCTGCATGCAATAGTTAGAATTTATGTAATGACTGTTATACACACAGGACCACACAATTAAATTACCTTCTGGATTGGATCTCTTGGTCACAAGAGCACACACACTACATGTTTCCTCCTTTAAATGAGCAGAACAGTAGAGTCTACATTGCCTCCACCAAGTATTGTCTAGGCATCACCTGAACGGTTAAGATCAATCATAGGGGATCATTATAAAATGCATTGTGCTCTCGAACAAAAAGAGTGTTTGTAAGTGTTGCACATTCGTCTGCCTTTGTGGCAGAGGAAATTTGTTAACAAATAAGCTCCGTCCAAGGTTTTAGGGGGAGAGACAATAGAGAGGAGGTTTTCAATGTTACCTGTCTCATTATCGCCAAAAAAACCCAAATAAACACATCAATAGGCCCAGCTAGAAGTTTGAGCCATCAGTTTCTGAATTCCATAAAGAGATCCTACTAAATTTCATGGGGAATGTCTACTGGTACAAAAAGTGGTTTTGTGGATCTTTCTTTTTTGCAGTGTTTAAACAGAAGACCTGCTCACGACTAGTTCTCCTTATAATCTCTGTGCTGACACGAGTCCCAGTCAGTATTCTTTGGCCTGCTTACTGCCCATGCCTGTCTTCTGACTGCTTACTGCCATGCCTTGTCTTCGTTCTGGCTGCTTATGCGCGGCCTGTCTTCTGACCTGCGTACTGCCCATGCCCTGTCTTTCTGCTGATTACTGCCCAGCCGTCTCTGGCCTGCTACTGCCATGCCTTCTTCTGGCCTGCTCTGACTGCCCACTGGCCGGTCTTCTGACCGCTTTACTGCGCATGCTGTCTCATTGCCGCTCACTGCCATGCCGTCTCATGCCTGCTTCACTGCCAAGTGCCTGTCTTCTGGCCTGCTCTACTGCCCATGCGGTCTTCTGGCCTGCTTACTGCACAGCCTGTCTCATGCCGGCTTATGGCCCATGCTGTCTCCTGGACCTGCTTACGCAATGCCTGTCTTCTGGCCTGTTCACTGGATGCCGTCTCATGACTGCTTACTGCACATGTTTTTGTCCCCTTTTCCTGGCCTGCCCTCACTGCCCAGGCCTGTGCTTTGGCCTGCTTACTGCGCATTGCTGTCTTGGACCTGCTTACTGCCCAGCCTGTCTGATGGCCTGCTCCCGCCAATGCCTGTCTCTGCCTGCTCATGCCAATGCTGCTTCTGGCTGCTTACTGCCCAGCTGTCTTCTGGCCGCTTACGGCCATGCTGTCTCATGGCCTGCTTAGTGCCCTGCTTGTTACTGGCCTGCTTACTGCCCCATGGCCTGTCTTATGCTGCTTACTGCGTCATTGCCTGTCTTCTGACCTGCTTACTGCCATGCCTTCTCATGCCTTGCTCACTGCCCATGCGTCTCATGGCCTGCTCACTGCACCCATGTCTTCGGCTGCTTCTGCCTCATTCTTTGCGCTGTCTTCTGGCCGCTTATCTGCCTATGCGTCCTGTCATGGCCTGCCTTAACTGCCCCATGGTTGTTCCTCCTGGCGCTTACTGCCCAGCCTGTCTTCTGATGCTTAACTGCGCATGTCCTGTCTACCTGGTCCCCTGCTTACTGCCAATGCCGTCTTCTGGCCTGCTTACTGCGCATGCCGTCTCTGAACCTGCTACTGCCCATGCCTGTTCTGGCCTTTGATGCCCTACTGCCGTCTTCTGACCTGCTATGCACCATGCCTGTCTTCTGACCTGATTTACTGCCCAGCCTGTCTCCATGGCTTGCTCACTGCCAATGCCTGTTCTCAGGCCTGCTCACGCCAATGCCTGTCTTTTGGCCTGCTTACGCCCATGCTGCTTCATGGCCGGCTCACTGCCAATGCCTTTCTCATGGCCGGCTTACTGTCCATGCTTTGTCTCCTGGCCTGCTTTGACTGCCATCGGCCTTCTTCTGCCTGCTTACTTGCCCATGCCTGTATTCTGACCTGCTTACTGCCATGCCCTGTCTCATGGCGCCTCACTGCCAAATGCGTCTCCTTGCCTGCTCACTGCCAATGCCTGTCTTCTCTGGCCTGATTACTGGCCCATGCCTGCTTCTCTGGGCCTGCTTAATGCCAATCTGCCTGTTTCTGGCCTGCTTTACTGCGATGCCTGTCTTCTGACACTGCTTCTGCACCATGCCTGATCTATCACTGCTCACTGCCATGCCTGTCTCTGGCTGCTCAATGCCAATGCTGTCTTTGCATGCTTACTGCCCATGCCTGTCTCATGACCTGCTTACTGCCCTGCTGTCTCTGGCCTGCTTACGCCAATGCCTGTCTTCGGGCTGGCTTCTGCTGCGCAGCCGGTTTCATGACCTGCTTCTGCCCACTTCTTCTGCCTGCTTCTGCCCAGGCCTTTGCCTCTTCCATGGCCTGCTCACTGCCAATGCGGTCGCTTCTGGCCTGCTTACTGTCCTGCCCTGTCTCTGACCTGCTTAGCCCATGCCTTGTCCTTCTGTCCTGCTTACTGCCCATGCCTGTCTTTCTGACTGCTTACTGCCATGCTGGTTCTTCTGTCCTGTGCTTACTGCCCATGGCATGTCTTCTGTCCTGCTTCTTACTGCCATGCCTGTCTCATGGCCCTGCCTCAACTGCAAATGCATTGTCTCATGGCCACTGCTCATAGCTCAATGCAATGCTGGTCTTCTGGTCCTTACTCTGCCCATGCCTGTCTTTGGCCCATGCTTACTGCCATGCACCTGTCTTTGTCCTCTTACTGGCCCTGCTGTCTTTTTGACAGCTTTATGTCACATGCCTGTCCTGCTGGCACTGCTTACTGTCCATGCCTGTCTCCTGTCCTTGCTTACTGCCCATGCCTGTCTTCTGACCTGGCTATGCACATTTTGCCCTACGGTTGCCTGTCTTCTGACCTGCTTATGACCATTCCTGTCTTCTCTTGTATTGCCCACTGACGTCTGCTTACTGCCCATGCCTGTTTCGACTCTACCAGGTCTCCTGCTATACTGCCCCATGCCTGTCTCTGGCCTGCTTACTGCCCATGCTGTCTTCTGTCCTGCTTATGCCCATGCTGTCTCTGGCACTGCTTACATGCCCATGCCTGTCTCATGCCTTCTTACTGCCCATGCCTGTCTTCTGTCCTGCTCTGTCCATGCCCTGTCTCTGTCCTGCTAATCTCCCATGCGGTCTTCGTCCTGCTTAGTCCATGCATGTCTTCTGTACCCTGCTTCTGCCATGCATGTTTCTGCTGCTTATGCCCAGCCTGTCTTAGGTCCTGGCCAGGAGACAAGCATGGGCAGTAAGCAGGTCATGAGACAGGCATGGGCAGTAAGCAGGCCAGAAGACAGGCATGGGCAGTAAGCAGGCCAGAAGACAGGCATTGGCAGTGAGCAGGCCATGAGACAGGCATGGGCAGTAAGCAGGCCATGAGACAGGCATGGGCAGTAAGCAGGACAGAAGACAGGCATGGGCAGTAAGCAGGACAGAAGACAGGCATGGGCAGTAAGCAGGTCAGAAGACAGGCATGGACAGTAAGCGGTCAAAACATGCATGGGCAGTAGCCAGTCAGAAGACAGGCATGGGCAGTAAGCAGGACAGAGACAGGCATGGACAGTAAGCAGCCAGAAGACAGGCATGGACATAGCTGTCAAAGACAGCATGGGCAGTAAGCGACAAAGACGCATGGCAGAAGCAGGGCCAGAAGACAGGCATGGGCAAGTAAGCAGCCAGAAGACCAGCAGGCATTGGCAGTGAGAGGCCATGAGACAGCATGCAGTGAGCAGGCCATGAGACAGGCATGGGCAGTAAGCAGGACAGAAGACATGCATGGGCAGTAAGCACAGACAGAAGCAGCATGTCATAAGCAGTCAGAAGACAGGCATGGGCAGTAAGCAGACAGAAGACAAGGCATGGGCATAAGCAGGTCCAGAGACAGGCATGGACAGTAAGCAGGCCAGAGACGCGCATTGGCAGTGAGCGGCCATGAGAAATGCAGGGCATAGAGCGGCGAGACAGGCATGGGCAGTAAGCAGGTCATGAAACACGGCATGGCAGCAGTAAGCAGCCCAGAAGACAGGCATTGGCGTAAGCAGGCAGAGACAGCATGGGCAGTAAGCAGGTCATGAGACAGGCATGGGCGGTAAGCAGCCAAAGACAGGCATTGGCATGAGCAGGCCAGAGACAGGCATGGCAGTGAGCAGCATGAACAGGCATGGGCAGAAAGCAGGTCAGAAGACAGGCATGCAGTAAGCAGGCCAGAAGACAGGCAATTGGCATAAGCAGGCAGAGAAACATGCATGGCAGTAATCATGCCAGAAACAGGCGATTGGCAGTGAGCAGCAAGGAGACGAGCATTGGCAGTGAGGCACAGCCATGAGACAGGCATGGGCAGTAAGCAGGTCAGAAGAAGGCCATGGGCAGTAAGCAGGCAGAAGAAGGCCCGATGGGCAGTAAGCAGGCCAGGAGACAAGCATGGCAGTAAGCAGGCCATGAGAAAGGCATTGGCAGTGAGCACGGCCATGAGACAGCATGGGCAGTAAGCAGGCCAGAAGACGGCAATTGCGTGAGCAGGCCATGAGACAGGCATTGGCAGTGAGCAGAGCATGAGACAGGCACTGGGCAGTAAAGGCAGGTCAGAAGACAGCATGGTGCATAGCAGGTCAGAAGACAGGCCAGTAGGGCAGTCAAAGGCCAGAAGACAGGCATGGGCGTAAGCAGGTTGAGACAGGCATGCGCAGTAAGCAGGCCAGAAGACGGCATTGGCATAAGCAGCCAGAGACAGGCATGCTCAGTAAGCAGCCAGAAGAAAGGCATGGGCAGTAAGCAGGCCAGGAGACAACCATGGGGCAGTAAGCAGGCCATGAGAGGCGCATGGCAGTAAGCGGCCAGAAGACAGAGCAAAGCTGGAGAAGCACGGCATGGGATGCAGTGAGCAGGCCATGAGACAGGCATGGGCAGTGAGCAAGGCCATGAGACAGGCATGGGCAGTAAGCAGGTCAAAGACAGGCAATGCGCAGTAAGCAGGCAGAAGACAGGCATGGGGCAGAAGCAGGCCAGGAGACAAGCAGGGCGTAAGCAGGCCATGAGACAGGCATGGGCACGTAAGCAGGCCAGAAGACAGGCGATGGGCAGTAAGCAGGCCAGAAGACAGGCATTGGCAGTGAGCAAGGCATGAGACAGGCATGGGCAGGAGCAGGCCATCAGACAGGCATGGCAGTAAGCAGGTCAAAGACAGCATGCGCAGTAAGCAGGCCAGAAGCACATGCACCTGGCAGTGAGCAGGCCAGAGACAAGCCATGGGCAGTAAGCAGTCATGAGACAGGCATGTCCAGTAAGCAGGCCAGAAGACAGGCATTGGCAGTAAGCAGGCCAGGAGACACAGCATGGGCAGTAAGCACGGCATGAGACAGGCTGGCAGTAAGCAGGCCAGAAGGACACGCATGGGCAGTAAGCAGGCCAGAAGACAGGCACTTGGCAGTGAGCAGCCCATGAGACAGGCATGGCAGTGAGCAGGCAATGAGACAGGCATGCGCAGTAAGCAGGTCAGAAGACAGGCCATGGGCAGTAGTAGCAGGCCAGAAGACAGGCATGGCAGTAGCAGGCCAGAGACAGGCTGGGCAGTAATCAGGCAGAAGACAGGCATGGGCAGTAAGCAGGTCAGAAGACAGGCAGCGCAGTAAGCAGTCCAGAAGACAGGCATGGGCAGTAAGCAGGCCAGAAGACAGGCATCGGCAGTAAGCAGGCCAGAAGATACTGGACTGGACTCTGTCAGCAACAGAGATTATAATGGAAGAACTAGTCTGCAGCAGGTCATTCTGTTTAAACACTGCAAAAAAAGAAATCCACAAAACCACTTTTTGTACCAGTAGACATTCCCCATGAAATTTAGTAAGGATTACTTATTATGGAATCAGAACTGATGGCGAAACTTCTAGCTGGGCCTATTGATGTTGTTTATTTTGGTTTTTTTGTGCGATAATGACAGGTTACATTGAAAACCTCCTACTCTATTGTCTCTCCCTAAAACCTTGGACGGAGTTTAGTTTGAACAAAATTTCCTCTGCCACAAAGGCAGACGAATGTGCCAACACTTACAAACACTCTTTTTGTTCGAGAGCAACAATGCATTTTATAATGATACCCTATGAATTGATCTTACTGTTCAGGTGATGCCTAGACAAATTGTGGAGCAATGTAGACTCTACTTGTTCTGCTCATTTAAAGAGAACAATGTAGTGTGTGTGCTCTGTGTGACAAGGAGATCCAATCCAGGAAGGTAGTAGAATTGTGTGTCTGTGTGTATATACAGTATATACATATAATTCTAACATATTGCATGCAGGGTATTAACTCATTTTTTTGTCTTTCCCCTCGGAGGATGTCCTCCACGTGGCCTACTGAATAATGTCTCCTGCACCTCTTTTTTTTCTGAGTGTAGGAACCAATAGTAATTGAGAGGCCTCCATTTTAGGTTAGAATCTGTTTCCCCCTTGGAATTTGAAGTTTTTCATTATTTAAGTCTAAAAACCTTTGACCCGGGTCTGTGTGTTAAAGGAAATCTGGGCTGGAAAAATAAGCTTCCCCTATGTATTTCCACTTGCACAAATAGAGACAGGACGTAGTTTGTTCCATTTTGTAATAAGCAGATTTCGGGATTCTGATTCTCCTGCAGTAGGAAAACACATTTACCAACAATACCAGTCACCTGGGACCTTGCCATGTTGACACACAGTCCTGGAACAGGGGGTTCTATGGTCTACAAAACATTTTGGGCTCTATTTTTGTCCGGAATCGTTTTGCAGAAAATTACTGTTTCAGTGACAACATTTTCAGTTTCAGTGACAAAATTACTGTTTAAGTGACAAAATTTTCAGTTTCAGTGTGTCTGTTTCAGTGACAAAATTACTGTTTCAGTGACAACATTTTCAGTTTGGTCAAAACTACAGCTAAAATGTTGTGCTAAAATGTACAAAATTTTATCGACAAAACTCAAATTCCAAACAAAACTTCTTGTTTCAACCTTGATATTAAATTGATGAAACTCTGATTTTTAGGCAGAATTGTGGTGGCAAAGCTTTCTGCACTGAAATCCCTTCCATCAGTAACTGTCACCCAGGATTCGATGATTAAATTGATGCCTCAGTTGCCTTTTGTGATTCATAACCGAAGATTCAGCAAAAAGAAGGCGGACGGACTGCCAACAGCTACAAGTAAAACTTAACTTTTATTGCCGAACGAGCATACTTCACAGGAGGGAGACAAACACAATACCCTGACGCGTTTCGTGACGAACACCCCGTCATTTCATCAGAGGGAACACTCCCACCCCTTGATAACAATCATATATACCCAATGAAAGACCAGCAACACCTGCACATCATCACCCTGATAGAATAAATAAATAATCACATACTACCAAAGGGTTAAATACTGTTAAATACTGAAAAAAATACCATGCTGGAAAAAAGGAAAAAATATGGGGGGGGGGGGGGAGGAAAAGGAAGGAATTACTATACAAGTTGTAAAGATGCAGTAAAAACATTGCAGAAATAGATAGTTAAAAATACATATGTACAATTAAAATAAAGAAACAACCCGAAAATAGTAAACCAAACAACAGCAACATGTACAAAATAATAATATATATGTATAATATAATATAAACTGCAAAGATATAAATAGATAGGAACCATAACGGGACCTTAATCATCGACACAGGGTGAAACAGTATAACATATAGATATTACATATAAATATTATTGCAACTAATTCCAATATAATTCCAATATAAGCACACCGATGAATATAAATGTTAATATAAATCTATGTGGATACAAAAGATAAATCATGTATCTAAATATATGTAACCTAATCTACTTCTCATAGAGAATATAATCAGACCATACATCGGTACACACAAATAAATATAAGCATAAGAGCATCTGACTCCATACGTGTACATATTTATACTACCCAATAACTGCAAAACACTAGATAGCACTAAATTATGTAATAACAGGTCATACGAAAAAGGAAACCTCCCATTCTCTATTTAATCCATTTGGGAATTTAGTTTTTAATTCCAAGATCCACCACAGTTCCCTTTTTGAAAGAATAGAATCTCTGTCGCCACCTCTAAGTTTTACTTGTAGCTGTTGGCAGTCCGTCCGCCTTCTTTTTGCTGTGACTTTCATGATATTGGAAAGTGTTCCGGAACGCCAATCGAATGGACTCCCACTACAAGAGGTGAAGTAGAGGAAGCCGACGTCATGACCGACTGGTAATGTCTTACTATAACCGAAGATTCACCTGTGTAAAGCGTGTAAAATATTTACAGTTAACCTACCCTCACCCAATGAGACAAGCATGCTCAGTGTGAGTTTTTTAAAAAGCTGTCCCATTAGCTACTTTGTATCTCCCTTTAAATTAAAGTTGAAAGTTAAATTATTTAAATAAAAGTTAAATTATTTCACACTCACGTATCTTTACTACATTGTTATAGTCAAACGTTTCTATAACATAAATTGGGAAAAAATATATAAATTTGAAGTTCCCCTTTAAGTATCCTGGCGTTATTTGTTTCAGGCTACTGACAACCTTCCAAACTTGAAAATTCTATTTCCTCTAGAGGTTGGAGAGAGGACGTGTGCAGTAAATAGTTCTTGTTAGTCTGTCACCTGGACGTCAGGTGTCAGTTCACTTCTATTCTCTGTCTCTGGTTCCCAGGGCTACAAATTGTAATAATATTTGTTTTCCCTTTTATCTCCATCATTTTCATCCAAATAACAGTCCTGCACTTCAATGCCATTTCTGTCTGTTTTATGGCCCATCTCAGTGCTCCATTCTCTGCAGGGTAATTGCACAATAGCTGGTTAGTAGTATTTGTTTAGTTCACTTGTGTCTCTATTATTAAAATTGGTGCAATAAAAGCGCCCAGGGAAAGGGTGTGTTCCCACTACTAAAGAAAAGCTTTTTGTATCTGGTATGAAAGGGAACATCAACCTATTATTTTTCCTGGACTATTTTTATTCTCCTGTCCACATCTGTTTGTCTGTCTTTCTTTTTGTACCCTCCTGTGGTTTAAAGTGCATGTCCATCCCCAAAGCCAAATTCTCCCCCGCTACTGTCCCCACTGCGCAGTAAAAATCATTACCTTACCTCTCTGCTCCAAATGGTTCTCCTGCAACGTTTGCCCAAAGTCCTAGAAAGTGAAGAGTAGGAGCCTGGCTGGAAGGAAAACGTTTCCACCTGCAAGGTATCCTCTGAGAGGTTTCTGGCTTGCTCTCAGCCAATCACGGACACGGCTGCTTCATGCAAGCAGAGGGTTGTGTCTGAACGTGGCAATAAAGAGGCTGTGTAAGTAGAATTCGGGTTAGTTTTTTACAAGCTAATAAGTTCGGTGTGTGAGAGGGAGCCCTACACTACAGAAAATTTTCTAAAAAGAGGTGGACATGCCCTTTAAGCAGGATTGGTTGGTGCTGTTAAATTAAATGGCTGGCTTGCATTGCTGTACTATAGTGAGTGTTCATTTTGTATTATGGGTTTAAAATATGGGTATTTCTAGGAAAAGGACCCATGTAACCCATGCATTGGGCTGGTAATTTGCAGAACTGATCAGATCTGATAGTTGATACTACAAGGGATTCTGAAGGGAAAAAAAGCAATAAAGAGGCTGAGACTTGCCAGGAACTATCTGCCAGTTCCTACTTCCTGATGGTGCCTCAATGTTCCTATGACGTTCGGACAACCTCCCCAATTTGCAGTTGAACGTCTTGCCCAGTCACTATTGAAGGAACATCAGGAGGTACAATTGCAAGTTATGTTGGTCATATACTGGCTCAACATCAGACAGATTTAGTCTGACATGAAGGTCAAATCGAACGTATTATCCACCAGTGTTGGCCAGATGGTCAAGCCAACCAGGACACTGCAGGAACGCAAGAGGTTAAAACAACCTGGCCAACACTGGTGGATGATACATTCGATTTGCCGTTCATCCCAGACAGAATGTTGAATTCATCTAACATTGAACTAGTATATGACGAGCATATCTGGAGGTACAGCGACTAAGGGCACCTATAGATAAATCTAATGTCTAGTAAGTGTATGGCCAGTACCAGGATACACAGGAAATCAGCATTAACCACTGATTTGAATATATTACTTTTCTAAAGAAATTGCAACCAAGGATTTAAAGTTTCTTGTTTAAATTGCTGCACCACCATTTACTATTTCATGGGTGTTATGGGTACAAGCATTGCAGAAATGTTTATCTTCCATCAGTCTATATAGGGGCCATGTAAGGAAGCTTTTTTCTGGCAATGGTGGTCTTGCTTAGGTTGGGTAAATGCCAATTTTTCCCGACCAACCAACTAACAAGCAGTTGGCCGGGACGACCCACTTTCGCTTGAGGCAAAAGTAGCCTTGGCCGGGAGTTTGCAGTAATTGAACGTGTGGTACATAAGGAACTGCACGATCGCCCATGATTTTCCAACATACGTGATACCCAGGCAACCAAGTTCGTAGCCACCCATAATTTCACCATCCAATGGCTTCCAAACAATACACTGTAATCCCGTTTGGTCGTTCTGAAAAATGAAATAGTGTGTAAAGGAGCAGGTATCTCCAGATATTTTATTACTAGAAGTATGATGGAATGTTATCTTTATGGTAACTGTACTTGGCTAGAAAAGAAGTCCTTGCTGTGTCATCAACCATGCTCACTATACTATTGGATCTGAATTAAATTCTATTGATGATATTTTTTATGAGGGATCCTTCACAGCTTCTTTTTTTAATCTGCTTCCATCTGGCAGGTGATGTTTGAACTTTTTAAAAATAGTTTTTACCCTTGTAACCTTTTTAAATTCTGTTTGATTTCATCTATTCTGTGCCATGAGTTTTGTCACCTGTTAATGGAAATTTCACGTACTAAAAAATAGGTAAAATGCTCAGTACTGTGACAATAAACCGAATCTTGAATCTTAAATAGATGTACACAACAAATCTGGTTTATTCCCACAGATTTGCAGTGTGTAGAGCACAAAATCTAATTCTGTGAAGTAATAATACACACAGCCAAACTAGTGAAGGCAGCGTAACTGTACGTGAAGCAGAAAGCTTGGTTGGATTTTGCTTGCCTACACGTCATCAAGGATAACAATCATGTTGACGCTGTACAGCTCTTGGGAATACCTATTATCGTTTATTTTTGTTTAAACGCTGTCTATCCACCGGGGGATTTCATTAACAAGCTGTCCAGTTTGTGAACTTGTTGGAGAGTTTACAGTAAGTCACTGCATGAACAGACAACTTTCGCGCATGGAGATGAAAGTGATACGGCAGATCTTTTTACTGATTTGACTAGTTATATTGAAGAGGTTTGCACCTGGGTGACCTTTGGAAGTGACTTATAACTACAAAGTTTCAGTGTAGACTTGAAGGCACAAACGAATTGTTTTTCCCATGCTGTTCCTACAAGGTCGTCCCTACAGTGTCATGCAGTGTTCGGTGCTGGGTCACAGTTAGCAAAGAGATGCCAGTAGCATCTTGCTGTGTGTGGTTGGTGTTTTAACACCGCAGGGGACGAGGATAAATATATCCTGATCCCTTCAGCTGTCTCAGTTTACCTAGACAGGCCCACGGTGCGGCAATGGCCGTCTTTTCTTCACATGCCCTGGGCCACTATTTGTACAGTTTATTAGCAACACTGGGGTGAGCAGGAGGATCTCCTTTAATGTTTTTTTCAAGTGCACATATGTAACCTAAAAAACAAGACTTTATGCACTTTTAAATCTATAATGCTTCAAGCGCACACACAGACTCTCAAACTCAGAAATGGGCGTGCACACACATAAAGACACGTCACTAATAAATAAGATTGGGAGAGAATTAGGCTTATTCTCATATAATAATATGCCCCATTTATATTCCATGGCTACACGGTTTATAATGTCTTAGGACAACAATACTGTCCATACATTTAAAAGTACCCAGGGTGAGGAACTAAACTGCTAGATCCTCACCCCTGGGTTGAGCAGCTTATGCCCACACTTACCTCTTAAAGGGCATCTATACCGAAAAATAATTTATTTTAAACTATTTTTAAACTGGAAACTATAATTCTTCCCAACCACCACTGTATCATTTTTTGTTGATCTGCCCCCTATTTCTTTAGATATCCAATCTAAAACTTCTTATATTTCAGCTGTCAATCAAGTTCCTTGCTCTCAAAAACTATTCTTCTGTGAGTAGTTTTACTGTAGCTGGAATGGTGACAGAGATTTGACAGTTGGAATGCTGTATGCTGTGTGCAGGCTTGACAGTTGGTTTGTGGGGGAAAAGTCAGGTCGGATGGAAGGGGGAGTGGTTAAAAGAGGGAGGGGGGATACTGCTCCTAAACAAAATGTGTGCTGGATTAAAGGCATGCAGCAACACACGCAAACCAGAGTAAGTGCTACTTACATGTATTCATTTATAGATTAAGGTGAGGCAAAGTAATTTCTTTCAGTATAGTGTCCCTTTAACTGTCCCTCAATGGTGTGCTCTTCTCCAACTCCCACTCCCGGCCCAGGGCTATACCAGCAGGTTTTAGGTTTAAGAAGCGTGTCTTCCTATTGGTTAGCTTATGGGCAGGAATTAGGAAGTGTTATCAATTTATTTCTAACTGTAGTAGACCAGTAAAAAGTTATTGTCTGATTGGTTGAGGCACATTGGCAGCACTTTTTATTAATTAAGCCTGTTTGTCATAGTAATAGAGATGAGTCCTGGTTTTAAAATCTGTTTTTGAAGCGGAACCGCCAGTTTACAAAATAATCTGTCGGAAGTCGCGCATGAAAATTCAATAATCGCAGTCTAGCAATCGGAAAAAATTGTGGTAAAAAATTTCTATTGGATTAAAGGGCCACCCCCAAAACTATAATACCCCCCCAGTAATGGCCCCACCATGTACTGTAGTGTAATCCTTACCTCACATCCCAGCTCCATAGGGTTCTCCTGTAGTCCCCCCCCCAAAGTCCCAAAAACTGTCCACCAGGAGGCTAGCAGGGCTCTGCCTGCTACCTTGCCTCCGGTAGATATTTGCCATGCGTACTGCAGCCCTTCTCCCCCCTCCCTCCCCCTCCCTTCCCTCCCGTTCTACTATCCCTCCCCCAGCTTTTAAACCCTTAATATGATGTCCCCCATGTCCCCAGCCCCAACCGCAATTTTTTATTTTCAAAAGCCCAAACTCTTACTTACCTCTCCTCTTTCCTCCGCTGCACTGACTGACCGGCAGCTGCGTCCGTGATTGGCTGCCGCTCAGCCAATCACAGACGCGACTGCCGGTCCCGCCCCTCTGCTTGCATTCTCGCAAGCAGAGGGCCGGCAGTGCGGCGGAGGAACGAGGGGAGGTAAGTAAGAGTTTGGGGGGCTTTTGGAAAATAAAATATATGCGGTTGGGGCTGGGAGACATGGGGAAACATCATATTAAAAACTACTTTTAAGGGTGGACATACCCTTTAAAAAGAAATTTCAATACGATCTACGGAAACACTGGTAGAACCAAATATGCCAGTTTGGTTTGTCTCTATTTGGGAATATAACGGGCAAAAAAACCTCCACCCTCTCCCATTTAAAGTACCTAAATTCAGTCCCGGATTTAGCATTTGGCACAGTAGGTAGTCGTCTAGGGGCGCCTGTGGTTGGGCGGCTCTCACTCTCCCCCTACCCAAAAGAGAGAAAATGGAGGTGGTTTGGGGGTGTGGCCTGTTTTAAGGGATGGGGCTAACCAGAATCGGAGTCCCTGATTCCGATTCTAGTTTACAATTTGGTACCTGCTCGGAGCTGGTTGTGCCCTGTCCGCATGTTGTGCTCCAGGTTTCCTTGGGGATATTTGGGGATCCACAGCATCCCATTGGGACATTCTGCTACCAAATCTAATGTAATAAGATTATATAAGAAAGTCTGTAACAGAAACTCAACTGTCCTCAAAGTCTTCCCTTTAATCTGCCATGTTCATCCATAATTTCCGTATCAATTACACTTTCATCACGTTGTTTCTAATGATAGACAAAAATGTAAATGAACTTGTATCTACATTTCTTCCTCTTATCTGTTCATATAAGATTTCAAGCTCCTGCCTAGTCTCCTGGAGAAGCTTCCTTTTATTTCCCAACATCGCTCTATCTGAAATGTCAATCATGGATTCCAATATGTCTCGGCTCATCCTGGCTTCTCTCTTTTTAATTGTTGCAGCGAGATTGGGGGAAACATTATCTCCACGTTGCTCCTCAGTTATGTGAATGCTGCCTTTTATTTGCCCTTCGATTAGCAGCCTCTGATGTACAGAACGGGGAAAAAAAGACCATTGAAGCTTGAACCTTAAACATGAACCCGTTAATTCATTTAAATGACATTTTCCCATGGTAGCAGTGGAACAGCAGAGGGGCTCCGAATGTTCTACTACATGTGGATGACTCCATCTTAACATAAACCATAAAAGGAGCCACAATTCATATCCGGTGTCCTGTAAAAACAGCAGACCAAAAACCCAAAAACCCTAACACCTACAGAAAACATTTTGGTAAAAACCACAAACTCTAAATCGTGGATCTCTGAATAAGGTTTTGTCTATCCCCAGATCTCCAAAGTAAAAATTATACTGGCAGTAAGTGACTGTTTTGAAGCTCCTCTCCCTCCTTCATTAGCATATGTTCTCCAATATCAGAGATGATAGAAAAGTCAGTGACAATGACTGTGGGAGGAGTCAGAAAGAAGTCTGTTCCGGCATGAGTATAATTCTCCTTTAAAGGGTATGCCCATCAAAAAAGTAAGTTGGTTTCAATCTGATTTACTGAAGAACAGGAGGTAAATGCACTATCTCTTACCTCCCATTCTTCAGTAAATCTTACAGGAGAGGAGGAGACACTTACCCACGGACACGGGGAATTCGGCGCTGGAGCTTGTCCACGGGTAAGTGTCTCCTCCTCTCCTGTAAGATTTACTGAAGAACGGGGGGTAAGAGAGAATGCATTTACCTCCTGTTCTTCAGTAAATCAGATAGAAACCAACTTTTTGATGGACATACCCTTTAAATCCTAAAATTAGCCAAGAACACATTAACTTATTAGAAACCTTAAACTCTACACAACACCTAAAACTCCTCCCAAAATTTGAAACTTAAATACAAAGTATGAACTCCATCATTACCTTTCATTTTATCCCTCTGTCCATATCGGCAAGATATGGGCTGCTCAATCAGTTGGCCATGACACTTTAATATGGCCAATAAATCTGTCAGATGTAACTATAGGGCCAGATCAAATAATAAGCTGTATATAGTGATATCCAGGCCATGGTGAAAATGACTAACATCGCTTGGTATCTGACAATAAATAAATACCATCCAAGGTTTCTGTTTGCTTAGTTGCATTTCAATGTGCTACTGGATATGTGTGTGTTGTGGGTGGTTTATACTACATATATTCCTTTGTAACCTGCCATCACTAGCAAACTCACAATGTGAACATCACACATTGAATAGTCACATGCACAGCGCTCCGAGAGACTGCAAAGTTAAAAGGCCACTAAGCCCCCGAAATGAACCTAAACCTATAACAGTGTCTGATGTAGGAACAAGTTCATGCCTCCCACCCACTTTACGGAATTAATATTGTAGCTTCAGTGGCGAAACTGCAGGGGCCTCCCTGTAAATTCTGGTGATCGGCAGTGTCGGACTGGTCCACAGGGTTACAGGGGAATCCCCGGTGGGCTCACAGCCCATTCACCAAAGAAAACAGAGAAAACTGCAAAAATTTTAATACAGAGCCAAAGAGCCAAACAAGAAATGTGTTTTAATAAACAATGAGTCAGTAGAAGTAAGTGATAATAGAGATATGAAATGTTACATGGGCCCCTAAACTCACCCTGGTGGGCCCCTGGTCTCAGATTTCCTGGTGGGCCCCAACACTCCAGTCCGACACTGCTGATGGCAGGTATGCAGTAAAGGTGCATGCTATTAATGGACTGGTGCCAGCTGATCTTGCACTCCTTTGTTGCGTATGCTCGTTTAAAAACAGCTGATTGCGGTTAGATTACAGGCCCCTTTAGTACCGGGGTCCCCCGCCGTCGCAGGCCTTATAGTTACGCCACTGTGTAGTTAACTTTTATTACCATCAGCTCAGCCCTTACTCTGCCTCTCTTACATCAAATAAAAATCATTTTTAGAATTATGTTACAAGCCGGTATGGTCAGTTGGCAGTAAAATTATTAAGCTACTGCCTATTTAATAACAGCAAAATGGGACATAGGGATCCCTGTTACCTACTTTAGAATTATAGATGGGGGGGATAGATCATTTAGGGGTTCAGTGGTCTTATTGGAAGTATGAGTTTTCATGCAATGGATTAATCTAAATATCATCTTTCAAACTATAGTTGTGTTTGGAATTTCCTGTCCTTGGGTGGTTCCCTCATTCCCTGGGGGGGATCGGGCACCCACTATCCTTCCTTTTATTTATAAAAATCCTTTAATGTACCTGCACCAAACACAAAAATACCGAATTACAGGTTCCTTAGACTGTAAAGAGCCAGGGAAATCCAGGTTCTTTATAGATCCCAGCTAATCACATTGCAGACAGAACAACTACAAAAAAAATCCTCAAATTTCGGAACTGTCAGAAAAGCGGCAAAGGTTGTAATTAACTCTTCCACACTTAGTGTGAGTTGTTATTAAAGGGGAAGCTAAGATCAATGAAGGGGATGTCACTCCCTAACCTGCCTTTTAGCAAACAAAACAGAACACTAAATACAGGGTAAAGATCACTTACTTAGGTCTAATATCTGAAAGAAATTAAAATTTAAAAAGAGAAAATATATTCTCTTGATAGTAATTGTAATGATGTCATTGAAACAATGGGCGGTACTAGTGTGAAAGAGTCTGATAAATACCAGATGATAAGCAGCTTCCCTGTAATCTCCTTGATCAGTATAATGTGAGAGTGCTATGGGCTGTACTACATAGAACAATATATTCTTTGTGTATCAGTAGCTACATGTGAAAATAGAAGCTGCCATATGGTTTACCTTGTTGAAGAGGTAAAAAAAATCTGTTGCTTATCTAATGTAAAGGGATTAGGGAATCTAAAGAATTAAAACAAAGTAAAAGTTGAATCAAAGGGTTAAAATCTTCTGTTACCTAGGTCCGTATTTATAAAGCCGTAGTATTGCTATTTTGTGATACCGCACCTTTAACGATTGTTATCGCAATTGTACGATTGTGGGTGTACAATTACAATCGCATTTTTACAATTACGATTACAATCTCAGATTTGTGATGCAATATTGTACAGTTGAATGATCGTAAATGTACGACTGGAAATTTCTGATTCGCATTTTATTCAATACTGCGCAGGTCCTTAGACCAAAGGCTCATACACACCGTGCCATCCTGCATGCAAATGCTGACGAATGGTGGTCTGACCTGGCGGATCACAGTCACTTGACCAAGCAGCCACACACATACAATTATCTCCTATTTAGCTTAGTACTGTGTATATGAATCACAGGACAAATGGTTGTATTAATTTATACTGTATGACATATAGTATAGCTTAGTATGTGTTTCTAAGTCACAGGAGACAAGTTTATATTAATTATATAATTTATATAATGTATAGCTTAGTACTGTGTATATGAGTCACAGACAAATGGTTGTTAATTTATACTGTATACATATAGTATAGCTTAGTAATGTGTTTATAAGTCACAGGAGACAAGTTTATTAATTTATATAATATTATATAGGTATAGCGTATACGTGTATATGAGTCACAGACACAAGGTTACAGTCTACTCATTTATAACTATATTACATATGATATAGCTTAGTACTGTGTTATTGAGTCACAGGACAAAGATTATATTAATGTATACTGTATTACATATGGTATAGCTTAGTACTGTGTAATGAGTCACAGACACAAGGTTGTTAGTAAATTTATACTGTATGACATATAGTAATAGCTTAGTAATGTGTTTTTAAGTCAAAGAGACAAGTTTATATTCATTTATATAATTTATATAAGGTATAGCTTGTACTGTGTACATGAGTCACAGGACACAAGGTTTATATTAATTTATATAATATATATAAGGTATAGCTTAGTAACTGTGTATATGAGTCACAGGACACGAGGTAATATTAATTTATATAATATTATATAAGGTATAGCTTAGTACTGTGTATATGAGTCACAGGACACAAGGTTATATTCATTTATATAATATTATATAAGGTATAGCTTAGTACTGTGTGTAATGAGTCACAGGACACAAGGTTATATTAATTTATATAATATTAATAGGTATAGCTTAGTACTGTGTATATGAGTCCCAGGACACGAGGTAATATTAATTTATACTATATATATAGGTATAGCTTAGTATGAGATATGAGTCCACAGGACACAAGGTATATTAATTTATACAATATTATATAATGTATAGCTTTGTACTGTGTATATGAGTCACAGGACACGAGGTAATATAATTTATCTATATTATATAAGGTATAGCTTAGTAATGATATATGGTCACAGGACACAGGTTATATTAATTTATACATATTATATATGTTAGCTTTGTACTGTGTAATATAGTCACAGGACACAAGGTTATATTAATTTATTACTATATTACACAGCTATAGCTTAGTACTGCTGTGTTTAATAAATGTACAAACCTGATCCTCATATGTATTGCATTTTATTTTGTTTTTTGATCTGTGAAAACTGGACATTGTACAGCAAACTTATGTATCTCCATAAGGATCTCATTGGGGAATCTGCACCCTTTTGAATTTTACCCTCTTATATATACTCAACTATCACTGACTAATTGCATTGTATTTAAGGCCATAAACCAATGACTCAACAAAAGCAAAGCAGTAAGTGAAAGCTTCCTACTCACCTCTGGCTTTATAGAGCCAAGATGACAGGTACATCTGTCCCTACATTGGGATCTAACTGCACCTGTAGAGAGTAAAAAAACCAGCAAAAACTAACACAAAAAAAATGAAGCCCAATGATATGACACCAGAGAACCACTGCTAGACCCAAGTAGAATAAAAACCCAACACCAGATGGCGCTGTATCAACAAAGATAACCAAACAGCAAAGCAAACTAACAAAAATCCTAGAAACATAATTAGTATAACGGGCCACTTAATGGTTTAAATCATGTGTTTTATATTCATTGGACTTCTCGGTTACGTCTAAATTCTTATTCCAAGAGACAGTAATATCCTGTAAATATATCTAATTAAATTGCTATTAGTTTAATACCCTATGTAGCTATGTCATCACGTTTAACCATGATTAGCTGTGTCATCAGTTTATAATAGTGTTTTAGCTATGTCATCAGTTATATCAGTGTTTAGCTTTCATCAGTTTATAATCAGTGTTTAGCTATGTCATCAGTAATATATCAGTATGTTAGCTATGTCATCACTTATAATCAGTGTTTAGCTATGCATCAGTTATAATCAGTGCTTAGCTATGATATCAGTTATAAATCAGTGCTTAGCTATGTGATAACTTATCAATCAGTGTTTAGCTATGTCTTCAGTTAAAATCATGTTTGCTATGTATTATAATCTGATTAGCTATGTGATTAGTTTAATCAGTGCTTAACTATACTCACTTATATCAGTGTTTAACTATGTCATCAGTTAAAATCAGTGTTAAGCGATGCCATCAGTTAAAATCATGTTTAGCTATGTTATTAGTTATAATCATTGCTTAGTATATTATTACTTATAATCAGTGTTTTGCTATGTCATCATTAATCAGTGCTTAGCTATGATATCAGTTATATACCAGTGCTTAGCTATCTCATCACTATAATCGTGTTTACTATCGTGTCATCAGTTAAAATCAGTGTTTAATGTCATCAGTTAAAATCAGTTGTTATATGTGATTAGTTATAATCAGAGCTTAGCTATATCATCACTTATAATCAGTGTTTAGCTATTTCATCATCAGTTAAATGAGTGTTTACTCTGTCATCAGTTATAATCGGTTTAACTGTCATCAGTTAAAATCAGTGTTTAGCTATTCATCCGTTAAAATCAGAGTTTAGCTATGATATCAGTTATAATCGTGCTTAGCTATCTCATCACTTATAATCATGTTTATTGCTATCTCTCAGTTAAAATCAGTGTTTAGCTATGTCATCATTTAAAATCAGTGTTTTAGCTATGTGATTAGTTATAATCATTGCTTAGCATATCATTTACTATAATAAGTGTTTTGCTATGTCATCATTATATCAGTGCTTAGCTATATATCAGTTATAATCAGTGCTTAGCTATCTCATCACTTATAATCAGTTTTTAGTTATGTCATCAGTTAAATCAGTGTTTAGCTATATCATCAGTTAAATCAGTGTCAGCTATGTAATAAGTTTAATCATGCTTAGCTAATCATCACTTATAATCAGTGTTTAAAGGCTATGTCCACCCTAAAATAAAAAATTTAATATGTGATCCCCCCTGGCTCCCAGCCCCAACCGCATAAATTTTTTTTTTAGAAAGCCCCCCCAAACTCTACTTACCTTCCCTTCTTTCCTGCGCCGCGCTCCCGGCCCTCTGCTTGTGAGGAAATGCAAGCATGAGGGGCGGGACCGGCAGCCGCGTCTGTGATTGGCTGAGCGGCAGCCAATCACGGACGCTGCTGCCGGCAGCTCACTTCCGCGTAGAAAGTGGAGAGGTAGTAAAACATTGGGGAGCTTTTTAAAATAAAAAGTATGCGTTGGGCTGTGGGACATAGGGAAGGGATAGCAAAGGGTTTAATGCTTAGGTGGGAGGGATAGCAGAACGGGAGGGAGAGGGGAGAGGGAGAGGGATAAACAAAAAGACAAGTTTATATTAATTTATATAATATTATATAAGGTATAGCTTAATACTGTGTACATGAGTCACAGGACACAAGGTTACAGTCTACTCATTTATACTATATTATGAGTCACAGGACACAAGGTTACAGTCTACTCATTTATACTATATTACATATGATATAGCTTAGTACTGTGTATATGAGTCACAGGACAAAAGATTATATTAATGTATACTGTATTACATATGGTATAGCTTA